>MU191127.1:34880-72800 GCA_016904865.1 Pissodes strobi | reverse complement strand
AACACACACAAAAGGAAAATCCTATACCACTCAACGAGCGGTGCGTGTGCCGAGAAGATGGCGAAAGAAAACGGTGCCCGGAAGTCCATTCCAGAGCAAGGCAGACCAAGGAGTCCCGCAAAAGTGACATCCTAGGTTTTCGCAACTGAATCGCATGTTGATGAATAACTTGTGTCTGACAGGTGTTTCTGCTTGGTACAACTCTGGGCGGAATCATAAGTGTCAGCTCGTTCGAACATCTCTCGTAGTAGTATCGATAGTAAAGAGATAAGTCCGCCGCTTTTCTTCAAGACTATCAAGGTCTTTAGTGAACTCTGGGTCATCCACCAGATGGACTGCTCTCCTCTGTATGAAGTCTAATATCTTGAGCAAGCGTTTGGGTGCCGAGCTCCACACATGGGAACAGTATTCCAGAAATGATCTTACTTGGGCCTTATAGAGCACTGAGAGCTGAGGAGGTCTGTACAACTTGCAATGTTGCTATATAGAGTGCTCCCAGCTTTTGTGCCGCTGCCCTGACAATGACGTGATTACGCCAAGACATGTTGTTTATTACGTTGATGCCCAGCAAGCTTATGGATGAGACCAGAGTCAGTGTTGGTCCTGTCATTGATAAGTAAAGTCCTGCGGTGTTTGCATTTTTTTAGAAGCTGCTTGGGTATTTCGTGCGTTAAACTGAACGTTGCTTTCCTCATCCCATTCAACGATGGCGTTCATATCTTTCATTGATGACAGGAATCTGATTTTCTCGCTCGCGTTGGGAACGAGCATAAGTGATCCACATCAAAACAACCTTTTTTATTGTTGTATTTTCCAAGTAAGTACTTTCTGCTCATCGACGACCGGTTTTCGACCGGCATGAAAAATATACTATAACTCCCATTCAAGTTGCTCATCATGTTATTAGGTCCCTTAGATTAATAATCATTTTCAAATTGTATTTTCATACCTTCCATTTTAAATATTTTTTTGCTTAGATTTCGATTTAAAAATATTGCTTCTGCCATAGGGAATGCAGTTTATTCGACTAGCTAATATTGCACTGCATTCGATAGTGTTGTATTATATTATGACTCTAATTGCAAGAAAAAAGTTACAAGGAAAGCTTTACAAAAAAAGTTTTAATTTCTATGAAATTATATCAGGACCTAATCTCTTTTATCCCTACCTTTCCGATTCGGCCACAATAAAACTCCACAAGAGCCAGTGTACGTAATATCTGGAAAATATTCCCGGAGTAAGTGTAGCACCCATTAGTTCAGTGATAACTTCAAACTTAACTTGTGTTCTCTCACGTGGTAGACGAGAGGCCAAATTAACCCAAATAAATTATATAAACTGCGAAAACATTTACTCACTTCTATTGAACATATATAATTTAAACTCAATTTTCTTGCTAATCAGCTTTCCAAGGGGTTACGACACTAACAATGTTTTTTTAATTAGACAACCCGTTTTATTATTTAATTTAGCATGTCGGATAAGGCCATCAATTAACATATACGGCATTTAAAATAGAATTTCAGGTATGAATAATATATTTGCATATAATGGATTTCGGAAATGGATTTCAGCTAATTTGCATAGTCAAACCAAATAATCAAATTAAGACGGCCATTTTATTTATTTATTTAGAATCTATTTTCATTTACTAATCACAAGGAAGATACTTGTATTAACTTCATTAATAAGTTACAGCTTCCATTTTAAATTAAAAATATTAAATATAAGTTTCTATTTATTGTTCACTATAGCTTTTTGCTTTAAGCAATATAAAATTAAACGTTGTATGCCACATGTATGGTTTCCAAATTTCAAACTCGCCTCCTTCATCGCCTTGGCCGTCAATATCAAAAATTAAACGTTGTATGCCACATGTATGGTTTCGAAATTTCAAACTCGCCTCCTTCATCGCCTTGGCCATCAATATCAGCAGTAGTTTCTAAAAGTGCGGTCTAACTATAATTATATTTTCAGGTAGGCTATGGCTGATGATAGCTGAAAATGAATTCTGCAACTGTTTGATAAATCTAACAAAATTGGGGAACCCTCTCCCCTTAAGGGTTGGGTGCCAAATATGTAAACTTATTCGTTAGTGGCTCATTAGGCAGTCCATATGCCATGTTTTCTCAGCGAAGGCGTGGGTATATGCCTTGGCAGTTAGTGTAGAGCGCCACTATTTTTTTTTACAAGAAATGCATAAATGATTATTGATCCTTAAAAATACGGTAATAAAATTTACAAAATTACCCTGTATATGACTGTCAAGAGATTTAGAAATTAAAGGTATTTATTAAAGAACGGCATGGTTGTTACTAACTTACCAAAATCGGGATTCCAAATAACTTATTTATTTAAATATGAAAAACTTACACAAATCCCTTGAGGACAATTAAATTTTATCTCCAAATAATTTGATGTTAAACTAGTGCGAAGATCCTCATATAAGATAGTACACATTAATAGTACACTCTTAAAAGTTTGATAAAATGCAGTCAAAATCACGATCACGAGACACTATAAAGGAAGTATTTTACTAATACTAAATCGATAAAATGTCTGGTAAAGTAAATAATTATAGATATAGGTAGCCGATAAATATTTGCAGGTATAAATGAAATAATCATTAAATAAAATTAATCTAAATTATACACATGCCAGCTGTAATATAAAAAATTAATAGACACACCAAATCAATGAAGTAAGCAATGGGTTAAAAAGAAAAAAAAACGAAATGAGCTCAGTTTGATCAAGTTTAGAAGCGAAAACTTTAAATTGCAAATAGCACCTAAATAAACTCGTGCAATGCTATGAGGTGAACATCTGATCATATCTTAAAACATGGTTTAAGTTGGTAGATATAATACACAAGTAAATCAGGTAATAACGAAAGCATTATCGAGATATTTATCAATTAAGGTAGTAATATAATATATAAATGAAATTGGAAATCAAATACTCGACTAAGATTCAAATTTAACATTCCAATACAAATTCAAATTCACTTATTGCCTTTTTGGTTGTTACAATTTGGGTCGTCAATTATATCCCTATTCCTATTCTAACTAAAAAAACATCACTTGCTACATAGAGAATAAACTGTACTTTAAAGAAAAATAAACATATTGGATTTAAAGAAATAAACAAACATACAAAAGACAAGATCTAAATTTAAAATTTAAAGCACATTATCATAAATGTGTTCAAAAGAAAACACACACATATGGGCACATGAAATCAATATTATGGCCCCATAAAACGATTATTATCAAATGCTAGCAGTAGACACAATCCATCCGCCCGCAGTGCCTGAACGGTGCACAAAAAACCCGTGAATTTTGATGTTTGCCTAAATTTTGTGTAGGGTTTAATGCCTTTCATGCTTGTTGGAAGACAGTTAAACACCTTTATCTCATGTAGTAGGGTCCTTTCTCATACAAAGTTGTTACATGTTTAGGCACTCTTAGGTTATCCCCATGCCTTGTTGCAACACTACTACCACCCATTGCACCATTACTCACCAATTTATCCCCATGCCTATATACATAACAATACACACTATACAACTACACTGAATAAACTGATTTTGAGATAATAAGTGACTTAATTTCAATTACTCAAATATGATAAAACATGACCAACAATCAGGTAAAGGAATGCTCGATACATAATTACTGTAAAAGTGAATCAAGTAGTTCTCATAACATCAAAGCAAATTCTCCACTAGAGATAATATCCAGGTATGAAAATTACAGTAAAAAATAAATAAATCAATTCACTTGCGTAATATTAGCTGCAAAAAAAATCGCTGCCTTCTAGAGTTACTCAATTAAATTATGACATTAGAGAGAAAGCATCGATATGAGATAATGTTTGAACTAAAGTCAGTTAACAGCAATTTAATAAGACAAATGCGGCAAGAAATTAAGTGACTCATGAAATTAAATGATGATATGAGAGAGAATGGATCGGTATGAGACTATAGTTGTACTAAAGTCAATTATCGGCAAGTTGAGGAAACAAATGCGGCAAGTAATTATGTTTCTTACGGTAATAGCATAACATTAAGGTAAATGTACGCAGTACAAAAATATTAAGTCAACTGATTACAGTTCTATTATTAGGCATTCGATATTAGAGACGATATTCGATACGATACTAACGAATTTAGGAATTTCTAAACCAAACTATGATAATAACGAGAACGGATTTAATATGAGGTAATGCTGGACCTAAGGTCATTTATCGGTATGTTAATAAAACTAAAACGGTAATTATCTATAAACGAAAACAAGAAATAAGGATCCTATACACGATATAAACAGCAAATGACAATCAATTGAATTGATTCAATCATTAATTAAAATGATATATAGCGGTAAGAGATATGCGGTAATCAAGGCATATGACCTATAGCCATTTGATTAAGTATATATTCATTAATTAAAATGATATATAGCGGTGAGGAAGATACGGTAATCAAGGCAAATGACCTACAGCCATTTGATTATATAGTCATATAATATAGTGGTAAGAAAGCTGCGGTAATCAAGGCAAATGACCTATAGCTATTTGGTTGGGTTAGTATTAGGTAGATTCATTAAGTAAAATGATATATAGCGGTAAAAAAAATCGGTAATCAAATCAAATGACCTACAATCATTTGATTATATATTCGTTAATTAAAATGATGTATAGCGGTAAGAAATATCCGTAAGTCAAGGCACTTGAATAAATTAAAATCGATCGGTCGAGTTGTAGATTCTGCCGCTCCTTGGCAATACGGCTCCACCATGTGGTTGCGCAACCCTGACAAGAAAAACCTCGGTACTGCTGAAAAATCTTCTTCCCCACGGAAGATCCCTAATTAAATTATAAAGAATTTTCACTTTTCAAGATAAGACACACTAACATGTAGCAAACCTTTTTCCTAGGAAGGGTAAGCAACTAGTCGTCAAATATCGGTATTAAACGATATGGCCGATAATTCCGGAAACTAAACTGGGCAGTATATTTGACAAATAATTCCACTTGGAAAGCAGACCTGATCGTCAAACATAACCACGATAATTTTAACCACAAAATTGGCCTGGGATTTCTCTCGAAAAAAAATATACACCACATCTGTCAAGTGTCACACTAAATGGGGGTAAGGTTGCGAGAAATAAGGTAGCGAGAGTATCAATAACACAAATCGACCAGTAAAAGAGAAAATCGCAATACTGTATTTAGTAACATTTGCAGCGTTACACCTCCTGGCTCCCTGACCTCTAACTCTCCTCTATACTCCTCCAACTATCTATGGATCTATGTTATATCTTCTTCTTCTTCTTACGGTGCCGTCTCCATCATTGAGGGTTGGCGATAAACTGGGCAGACTGAGTTCGATATTGGACTACTCTAAACAATGCTTGATCGTCCAAACCAGTCCAATCTCTAATATTCTTGAGCCATGAGTGTTTCTTGCCATCTATACCATGTTTTCCCTCGATCTTTCCCTGCATAATCAATTGCAAGAACTGATACTTGGTGTTACGAAAAATGTATCCGAAATTGGCTGTCTTCCCGCGCGACGTTTGACGATTTGCAGCATTTCTCTTTTCATGCTCTTGCGCCTCAAAACTTCCGCATTGGTTGCGTGCTATGTCCCTGAGATTCGTAGCATTCTTCTGAAAAACTACATCTCAAATGTTTCTAATGTGTTCAGCGTGGCGGCCTTCAGTGTCCATGTTTCCATGCCATATAGCAACACCGAGTGGACATAATATTTAACAAAATGATAGCGCAGTTCCAGATTAAGGCTTTGATTGCTTAATAGGTTCTTCATGTTAAGAAATGTTATTTCAGGTCTGCTGTTATCCGGCTTATATCTTAGAGAAGCTTAGGAAATGAAGAATATATGTATATATTTACTGGACTTTACGTAATGTAAGCAACTATTAGAGTAATGACTCTGTTAAAAAATATCGAACACAACACCATAAAATTTATGTTAACATTAAATACGCAAATGTGTGATCAGTAGGAAATAATTTATTTTTTAGGCTTCATCAGAAACAATAAATTGGACTAGCGCCAATTTATATCATGGAACTGGGATCGAAGAGCGGTCATATATCTTCATTACAGACTCGAAAGGCGTAAATATAAAATGCAGATGTTTAGCAACAAAAATATCATTTTATTCTACTTAATGCTGCAAATTGTTCATATTTCCATAGTTTAAATAAATTAATGTGAAAGTCAGGCAGAAGTTCCACTTTGATCTACTCTTCCAGTCGGTTTTCTTTCAAATGGCATTATGTTACGATTGTCCTATTTGTCGAACCAAAACTTGAACACCTAAAATTAGAGTTGAACAAAAACCCAGCCGCTTTTAGAAAAAGGCGACCACTGGGTTTTTTATGGGCTTCCCCGGTCTTCGGATAATTGTCTGATTTTTCAAAAGCCACATTTTTAACCCACCATATCATTAGCACATGATTGATGCATATACAGATTCGAAAGGCGCAAACGTAAAATGCAAATATTTACCACAAATAAAATATGAATATATTTTACTTAATGATAAACAAGTTAATGTGAAATTCACACCGAAAGTCGGGCAAAAGTCCCACTTCTCCACTTTCCTTCCACTCGGTTTTCTTTCGAATGGAATTATGTCTTGATTACCCATATTATCCAGATGCAGGTTCCAAAGGCGTAAGCGTAAAATACAAATATTTACCACAAAAGATTTTATTTTACTTAATGATGCAAATTGTTTAGTTTTCATAGTTTAAATGAACTAATGTGCAATTTAGACCGAAAACCAGGTAGAACCTTCACTTTGCTCCATTCTTTCAGTCGGTTTTCTTTCGAATGGACGTATGTATGAATTTTTCTATTTGGTAGCAACAGTTGATCAAAATGGCTGATCAAACCGTTTATCTACTGACACTGAAATTTTCAGTACCAAACTAAAAATATTCTAATTTAATCTATATTGTTACTCTTGTCCACCAGAAGAGCAAGGCATAGGAATAGCTGGTCAATTGCGGGATAAAACTTGAAAGCAAGAGTAACTACAAGCAATTGTCGAACCAAATATTGACCATCTAAAATTAAAATTGAACAAAAACCCAGCCGCTTTCAGAAAAAGACGACCCACTGGGTTTTTGACTAAGTGGCCCCCATGTGCTAGAACATGAATTAATGAGCTTTCAAAAAGTGTTTCAAATCTGTTGGTTTCTAACGCTATTTCGGTGCCTCAGTTTGGAATTAAAGTCCCCTACTAGCATGTTGTAGTGAGTGGGTTAGTTGCTGTAGTTATGTCATCATAGAATATGTCCACTTCAGTGTTCGTGTGCGCAGTTGTAAGTGCGTATACCTGAAGAATTTTAGCCTATGAGGTATATTACTGATACTGTGGATCTTGAAAATGCTTTTTGTATATTAAGAAACTTCTCATTCCTCCTAAATTGTAGCGCAATACTAGTTGTCCACCAACTGTATACTACTTTTCATAAGAATTTTTTTTTTTAAATGGTGTTCGTTTTGAGACTCGTTTTCTTTTTTTTATGGTTACTCTCAAGAGTGGGTTGTTTCACTTATTAACAGTAATTTTTTGTGGGCGCCAGAGTCCCTAGAGACAATGCGAACTGAATACGAATACTTAAATATAAATAAATATAAATATAAATATATCAGAAATTTGCCCTCACAATCCGCAATATCTCACAGACCTCTATCCTGCGACAAATTAAAGAGGCAAATTCCAAAACAATTAGTATATTAATTATATAAGTAAATGAGAATACAAATATGATTTATGAAATTACTTGAAATGGAGTTTATGTGATGAATAAATTGACTTAATAATGAAAATTAAAATTAATGTGAAAAAACTAAAAAGAAATATGAATAGTTACAATACAAGATTGGTCTTTACAATATGTTTATTTTCTGATTGGCTAATACTTAGCTTCGTCCAATTATTCTGTAACCACGCGTTCGTATTGGGGCCTCTACTGGAACCGTTTCTGCCTATTCCCAAGTTAGTATCTATTGGGTTTATCGAGGACTTATCTGGTTCACGCAGTATTGGTTCCCTCAGAGGGGTTCAGTATAGCATGTGGACGAATAACTCTGCTTGACAAGCAAGATGTTTTCTTCACCAATCAAGAGGTGTTCCATGAAATAGGAAATAAACTAGTCTTATACCAATATATATTGCTAATTAAATAATATGCAAGGAAATATCATGTGACCATCAGTGACAATGTTAAACATATGATAAAGCAATCTACAAATTGAAAATTCACTGGTAAAAGCAGATATAATCAGAAACTTAAATTACAATGTTGAGTTGAGCAGACAATGAGCAAAAAATTATAAATAATCACTGTTACTCAAGATATCCTTTTCTTTACTTTATGATTAAAATATGAAATTCAAAAGAAAATAATGGAATGACGTTCAAATTCAGTGACTCCCGGTAAAATTTAAATAAAAGGTAATTTTAAATTTGATAATAAATAGAGGTACAACCTCTAACAATGAGTCTTATGACTCAAAATAAGTAAGTACTATTACCTTTACTTAGGCCCTTGGCACATAAACAAAAACTGAGCGCAATTGTGCCTCAATTTAATTAAAGATAAAGACAATATAATCACTACCTCGCATCCGAGATAGAAATTTAGATAAAAGATAAAACCAGATAAATTTACATATGTGAGATTAACCTCTCATAAATGCAAAATAATGTCGGTAAATCAGGATTGAGACTAGACAGGGTGAATGCTAATAGTTATATTATGCTTGATATAACAAATAAATTGAGAATTTAATGAAATGAACCTGAAAAGAAAAAAAGGTAAAAACCAGCAACACTATGAGGGAAAATTAGGAGAAATTCTACTGAGAATTTAATTTACTACCTTTGCATGAATATATAGAATTTACCCCGAGAATTAACCCAAATAATACTGTTAATTTGAATGAAAATACGTAAAAAATGTGCGTTGACCGCTGAACGATAAAATAATTACGGTCTCCCTAAATTTGGACTAAGCCTCTTTCAAGTTACATGAATTTGATTAATGAGAACCGCAAATCATCAATAAATCGGTAATATTACCAAAAAGGTCACGGCAATAATTAAAAAATATTGAGGATGTGAGCTAATTAACACTGGAATATAAAAATGCTAAATTCTTGCTTTAGTCAAATAATACTAAGCGAATCATAAACAAATATTAATTATGTATTTAAAAGTGAAATAATTAGTTTAAAATATTGCAAGATGAATTAAATATTCAAAGATTAATAAATTAGCACTCACCCGATCAATGCCTCAATCCAAGATGATAACCTCGTATTCAAAATTCAAGGCGTGTTGGACAAAATTATTTTTGCCGATGTTTTATTGGCTAATTTATAACATGTGAGCAACACTAGAAACCGCGAAGCAGAAAATCATAAAACTACTCCATATTAAATATAGTTATCTATAATAAAATAAATTCACGAATTATAGGTAGGTACTAAATAGAGTACTAGCACTCTTAAATCTATATCCACATGAAATAAATCTATTCATCAATAGATGTCACAGCGATCTAAATATTAAATATCGAAAATTAATTTCAAATTGAATGTATAAATTTAGTGTAGCGGAATGAGCATTTATTCCGTTACAAAATGAAGTGTTAGTTGTTTCTCTTATGTTCTTTTATGTTCATTTATTCTTAGTATGTGCCATTCGATATGGGAGAGTTCTTCCTTAAGCTCTTGTTATTTCGGGGCTTTAGACAGCGTTTTAGTATTAAGAGTAGCAATGGTCGACTGTCGGTGGTGGTAGCCTACCCTTCATACTAAAAAATTAAATCAATATAGGTTAAGCGTTCCAAACCGAATTCATTAAAAACTGTTTAAAATAAATTTTGTTGATTTTCAAGAAAAAACAAAAAAAATATACTTGATATAATATCATCAATGTCATGTAAATAATTCATCTATATAAAAACAAATCTCTAACAACGTCGACCTACCATTTGCTTAAGCTTTCCATTGCCAACTATTTATTTTTATTTTCCGCTATT
This sequence comes from Pissodes strobi, assembly GCA_016904865.1. Lineage (NCBI taxonomy): Eukaryota > Metazoa > Arthropoda > Insecta > Coleoptera > Curculionidae > Pissodes > Pissodes strobi. The sequence continues at coordinate 62,715 of MU191127.1, read as the reverse complement.
TTCCGCCTACTGGTAACATTAACCATCAGCCCTCTGGTAGTTGACGTTCATGTTTGTTCAGGATATGAGAGGATTTATTTTATTAAGCTAGGAGTTTTCGACGTTCTCTCCAGTTTTCTGTATAGTCAGTGATATGCCTTTAAGATAGATCGGATAAGCATTTATTTATTTTTATCGACTCGTAATAAAAAGTGAAATATTTTTAGGCATTGATAGACTTGTAGGAAAAGCTAAACAGCAAACGGACTGATGAATTTTTAAATTGATGGTCTTAATGTTTTATTTTCAGATTTACTTTATTATTAATGTGGTCTTCAACTAAGCTTCATCTCAATTGCTGAATTTTTGCAAAATAATTAAATGAGAAGTGCACTAACAAGCCGCGGTTTCACTTAATCTACAATCGGACTTTTTTCTGTGAATTCAGTCTAAAGTCTGAATTCAGACTTTTTTCTCCGAATTCAGAGTTTAACGTCTGAATTTCGACTTTAAAGTCTGAATGGCTCTTTATTTTAATCGGAGACGAACTACATTAACGGATTTCCCCAGTTTATTTGTTGTTCTTGTTTTTTAGTTTACTAAAGAACCGCAAAATATGAAGAGTTCTACCAACAATGAGACCAATTTAGAATCAGAGGAATATTTGAATAGGGTAAGTACTGCTTTCAGCTAAGCTATTATCTGGTATAGATCAGTTCAACATCAACATTTTCTAGACTATTTTGATTTTTTCTTTAGAAAAGTAAAAGTTCATCCAGCAGCAGCGAGGAATTGTCAGATGACAACGATCTTAATTATAATCAGAATGAAAGTGACAGTGATGTAAACCAGGTGAACGAAGATACAACTGCTCAAGCTGAAAAGTGAAATCGAGGAAACAGCTTTAGGGTGTGCTTAGATGCGGCACCCCAGTTGCGTGGGCAATATTCTAAGCACGGTATTGTTTGCGCTTTGTAGAGCAAGAGTAGCGGCTGCGGTGTATACAGTTTTTTACTGCGAAATAGCGTTCCAAGCTTCTGCGAGGCTGATTTTATAATGTTAGCAATGTGGTAATGCCAGGACATATTGCTATTGACAGAGACATCCTGCAACTGCAATTGTGTACTGGTCAGGATTTGTGGTTAAAAAAAGATCCAGGAGGGCGGCGAATTAGCCCCTCTTTGAGATCCGAGTTGGTTCGTCTAAAACGATTAACTCTGAATTGGGGTGGTCGACTTGTATTGAATCAAAAGTGGTAGCTAGTGTTGTAAAAGAGGTTTGGTAGGGTGCCGCAAGAAATCGCAAACTTTTTAAAGTGAGAAAATTGGAAGGAGTATACTGAACATTCATCGAGAAGCATGTTTGCTACACTTTTTGTTGGCGCTGGCAGTAACCTCACTTTTCTTAAAAGATATGGATATATGTGGTGAAGAATCACGTATTAACAAAGAGAATAATACTGCCTGAAAAATATTGCAGTCTGATAAAGAAAGCACAAGTTTCCGTTCAAATATTTCATCAACAATTTCTGAGAGTGATTTAAGTTACTCTAAAATGAATGAAAATCTTTAAAATTGTTTCAAAACTGATAATGGCGTTGTGAATTTTGACAATAATTGTTCCAACGGTACATTGAATATCAATATTAGCAAATAAATATAGGTGCCCAATTAGTTTATTTTAGTATGTTTGGAAATGGCAATGTCTTATTCTCCAAATTTTAATTTAAGAGCTCAAATGCAACTACTTTTAATCCAAGGATTAAAAGTAGAACATTTGTTGTTGTTGTTGTTTCTTGCATATGGCTCTGCTCCTTAGGGGCAACTTGCCAGCACATTCAGGGCAGCAGCAGTGGCTTTGTTTGGTTCGGGGCCACACCACCACTACGAGCTTTCAAACAAGTCACAAGAGTATAGGTTGATTAGTTGATCTAAAAATAAAAACATTATTATATTTTAATCATGTTATAGTTTATAAATCTAACAAACTCAGAGGAAGCGATAGACTATGTTTTTCATACATACATAAACCAGGTATCAAATTAATGGGACACTCCAGAAAAATGTGTTAAAGGTTTCCAGTCTCTCCACAATCACAATATGATTCATTCTTAATACCGATTCTATGCAAATGTTGTCCAGACAAACAATGTCCGGTGCGCATTCTAATTATGTTAGTTATATGTCTTCGGTCAGTAAAATCGAATTTATTAAAACATTTGTCCTTGGGGAACTCACAAACAATCTCTGCATAAGATCTTTCCTTGTTTCTCAGTGAAGCCTTCCATGCTTCATTGTGTTCGTCAAGGATAATTCTTTTTTATAATTGGTATGATTTGCTGACTATCAGTTTCAATATTCATTGGTATGTTGAGATCTCTTCCTATCTTAGCCAACCTATCTACAACCTCATTTCCCACAATCCGGGAATAGCCTGGAATTTATGCCAACCATATTTCCACACCGCTATCATATGCCAAAAGAATCAATTGTTTAGTGCGGATAGTGATATGATCATTTTTGGGGTTTATTTTTGTTTTCTTTATTTTTTCTATTGCACTCAATGATTCGGTTAATATTATTGCCCTCTGTATCCCCTTCTTCAAAATAATTTTCAAGGCCTCATATCTAGCTATAGTGTAATGAATATCTAGCTCATTCGCCAATTTATAAGGATACTTAATTTATTTAATTTAATTAAGCATGAAAATAGGGCGTGAATTAGATTAACGGTTCTCTTGTCAACTATACTATTTTTTTTATTGTGGGCGTCAAGGTCTTAGAGACAATGCAAACAGAAAATATAGGATATTTAGATATCAATAATTATGAATTTATGAAGATAAGAACAATTAGTGTCTTATAGAGCCCAGTCCTGCAGTAAATCAAAGAAATTATTTTTTTAAAACAATATATTAATTTAACAACTAATTTACAAGTATAAATGATGAGGTTTAAAAAAATTCTTGAAGTTCATATAATCGGATGTAAATACAACTTATAATATAATTTATGGAGTTTAAGCTTTGACTAAATTGACTAGCAATGTGAACAATAAAACAAATTTAATTATTATAATAAGTTGGTCTTTCCAAAAAAAAACTCTCCTTGGACGTTCAAATACTTAACTCGTCCAGTTATCTGCAACAACGTCATCGGTTGGGACCTCCACTGGAAACCTCTTCCGCCTGTACCTAAGCTCACCCGCTATAGGCGTATCCAGGGCTTACCGGCAATCCTAGTGATGGTTCCCACCTGGTTGTGTGCAGTTGATGTCTTGGAGAAGTTGTTACATAAAAAAGAGAAAAGGACAGGTCTTAGACCAACTTATACCGCTAATTAATTAATTATTCTGGAAAGTATCCTGTGGACCTCAGTTCGACAACTTGAAAATTTATTGGTTACAGCAGGTATAATCAGAACTTTAATTACAATTTAAGTTCAGCAAAAATTATAAATAACTATGGTTAAATAACACTATAAATAATTACTGTTACTCAAGATATTTCTTTTCTTTACTTTAAGATATGAAATTCCAAGGAAATTATAATTGAAATTTAAAATTCAAAAGAAAATTATGAAACTTGTCCAAACAGTGGCTCTCGGCAACTTCAAATAGAATATAACTAGATTTTTATGATAAATAAGAAAATCGAGGTATAACCTCTCTATAAATGAGTCTTATTATAACTCAAAATAAGTAAGTTCTATTACTTTTTTTTATATGGCCCTTGGCACATAAACGATAATTGAAAAAATGGAAAAAACGAGGTACAGTTTCTCTTTAAACGAGTCTTATGACTCCAGATAAGTAATTTCTATTACTTAATCTATAAATATGGCCCTTGGCACATAAACAATGATTGAACGTAAATTACGTCTCAATTAATTAAAGATAAAGATAAGATAATCACTATCTCGCCTTGAGATAGGAACTTAGATAAACGATAAAGAAAAAAAAACAGGTAAATTTACACACATGCACTTAAACCTCTCATATATGTAAATTAATGTCGGTACATCATTGATAAAATGTGACACGGTAAGTGCTAATAATTATATGCTTCGCTTGATGTTACAAATAAACTGAAATATTAATGAAATAACCCTGAAAAGAAAATATATTAAACTGGCAATATTATGAGAGAAAATTCGAAGGAATTCTACAGAAAATTCAATTTACTACCTTTACAGGAAAAGCTAAAATCCGCTATGAGAATCTCCCCAATAATACTGTCCAATCTAAATGAAAATATGAAAAATGATATGTGTGACCGTTAAACGATGAAATAATTTCGTTCTCTTTAAATTTGGATTAAATCATTATCAAATTACACGAATTTGACCAATAATAAGATACGCAATTATCCACCAAAAAATCGGTATTCAAACCTAGAGGTCACCACAAAAAATTAAAATTGTTGAAATCGTCAATCACTCGAAAGCGCAAAATAAAAATGCTAAATTCTGGCTTTAGCCGAATATAATTAAGTGAATTGGAAACAATTATTACTTATGTATTTGAAAAATGAGAAGATTATTAAAAAATATGCAGGATGAATAAAATATTTTGAGATCAGAAAATTAATAACACTTACCGCGTCAAACGTTCTCACCAAGATGAAGCGACCTTCCTTTGTACGTTCTACCTATTCTGACTTCCAATGCTCGGATTGGGCAATTTCAACCATGTGACAACCGTTGTAGGAAACCCGGCGTCAAACTAACGAAACACTCGGCATACGCTAAATGTAGCAATCTATTGTAGATTACATGCTTAAATTATACAGGTATTGAACAACGTACTATGCCCTTCAATTACCAACTATACTAGATAAGCCCGTTTCCAAACAGATGGCATTCACCCAATAAAGAAATCTGCAATGACACGAATCCATAAATTATGGATATAAATCTGCGTACCTGTTCTTCTTAAATAGTTAATTGTGCGAAATATATCCATTCACCGATAGGTGTCCCTGCCGATTAATATAGCGAGCATCGAAAACCATTGATAAATAGGTAGAATTTAGTGGAGCGGAATAGACTGATATTTGTTAACTTATATTCCGTTACAATAGTCTCCGCCCTGCAAATGCATATGTTATTAGGTAGCCTGGAGGAGTACTTGAAGACTAAATCCGGAATGCAAATACCAAAACCAGCTCTTAATGAGTTCTTGGAGGCGTCTGTGTAAGCTAATGTGTGTGTGTGTGTGTGATTCTATATTTGTCTATTAGAGGTATGCATTTTATATTAGCATATATATCTTCTATATTCAAGTTAATGTTTATAGTTTTAATATTTCTAATCTGATTATGTAAGCTAATTTCAAAGATTGTATAGCTGTTTGAAGCATATAGGTTTTTAAGATAGGGTGAAAAATATTTCATTGCCTGGACCAAGTAGGGATTTTCTCTGTTTCTCCAATATCCTGCATTCAAGGATCATAGTTTTCTAATTCTATTGATATAATAGTAATCAGCGGGTGATTACTAATACACATTATTTTTGATAAGAACTTAACCGCCAGTAATCTTCTTCTATGTTCCAAATCAATCTCTGTGGCTTCCGCAAGCAGGGGGTTTGTGGGTGTGGATTTCATATATCCCAGAGCAATTCTTAGAGCTTGAAATTGTAAAGAATTCAGTTTGTTAATATTAGCTTTACTATTAGGTTGAGAAAATATGGATCCGTAATCTAAATATGATTTGGAAAAAGAAATTTAAAATAATTTTATTTTTGTACTTTTATTTTTGTATATACTTTTCTACATATAAATAGTTTTACGTTTCCTTGGTAAAAAATCAATACAATTCTAAAAAGATAGTGTACCTATCTCCAACAATCTCCAATGGTAAACGGGACAAAATTCTTCTAAATAAATAAATACTAACAACTGCTAGAAAGTAAAAAAGCACTCTGAAATCTTCGCCACTTCTTTACAAAATTTCACATTTAAGTAAAATATTATTTTTTAACAATCATTTCAGAATAAATTTAATTGATTTTAAAATTTCAGCTGACAATTGCTCAAAACAACAAAAATGGAGTTTGCCACTTTCAATTCTCAGGTCCAGACATATAACGTATATATACGTAGATGAATTAGGGATATTTTTAATGCTTTGTATATGTTAATTTTTTTTTGGAGATTGCCACCTCCAAATAAAATCGTTTTCCAACAATTAGGCCAACAATTTCAATACCTCCCCAATAACTCACCTTGTTTACCCTTTTTGGCACCTAGTGCAGTTTTCCGCCCTTGCCTTGAACCCCTCGGAAATTTTCGCAATTCGCAAACTTTCAATTTAGTCGCTCTTCGGCCGCCAAACCTGCCAGAAGCCCAGGCGTAACGCGCTTTTGCAGAAATATCGCGCATAAATACAGGATCGGATTTACTTCGTTAGTTATTTCTCCGTATATTTCTATTGAAAATAATAGCTAAGGGGTGAGTTGGTACAGCGCAATCACGGATACACACTAAGCTAATATGTTACGAATTATCAAAACAATTTTTTTATGAGCAGCAGCATTGAATAAAATAATTTGATTAATTTTTGAAAAGAGCACAGATCATTCCGGATCGGAAACGAAAATCTTTGCTTTGTAAGACATGTTTAGTTTAATAAACGTAATTAAATTACTGGATGTCTTAAAGGAAATAGGACTCCAAATATGTATTTTATGTGTGACGCACTCACCAAATTTCATACTTTTCTCTTAGTTTAATTTCCTGATATCTTTTAATTACAGATAAAAATTTGCCCGATTCTTAGCTCTTCCAAATCGCCCTTTAGTAATCCAGTCAAAGAGTTCCAAATTTAAAGAACTGATATAACCAAAACATCCGGAACCATGGGTCTCACCATCAAGTGTTTTCTGCTGTGGTGTATCGTGACCACATTTTTGGCCTCAGCAATGGCTCTTCAGTGTTTTAAGTGCGGTCAGTATAACGACGGTGTGGGATCTATCACACCCTGCATAAACGACACCTACATGAAGTTAATCAATTGCCCTAATCGAGACGTCAACTATTGCATTGTAAGTATTTATTTTCTTTAACACAATACATTTCCGCACCGTAATACTTGTATTTAATTATATAGCAGATAGAAATGGTTGGCAAATATAAACTGCTGTTCGCTTGAAACGCATATGAAAATGTTTTGATTAAGGTTTTAATGTAGGTATTTCCAAAGCAAAAAAGATTTTCTAATGCGGGCTTCAATAGATTTCATGGCCTATCGACTAGGGTATCTGGTGCTTTTAATATTGTTCATAATATTCATGCACAGAGCAGTAAACAAATTCTTAAACATTTTGTACAGGGTCTTCCAACACTGAACAGGGGCTTCTTATATTTTCGAAAAAATCCAAAATAGCCAATCGGTGTAGTTTTTCTGTGGAATTCAAAAAGTCATCAAAAAATTTTTGTGTCAAAAGGAAAAGGGTTAGGTTATGAATAGGGTGTTTTTTAAATGGAATATACCGTTTCTTATACGATTTTTGGAAATAATGCTTTTTTATGCCCGTTATGCTCTTTTATTACAATTTAATGTTTTATCAATTATAATTTTAGTTTAACTTATTTGAAATATATCATAGGTTAGTATTGGTATCATAGGTAAAATTGCCTTTAAATCATTCAAAGTAAAAGAAATAACAATTTTATTCTTGTCGAAATGAGATACTCCTTAGATGAAAGATTACAGATTGTTCTGCAAATGCCAAGAAAATGCAAGAAAAGCAAGAAGAAGATTTATTACAAATTTTCATAGAAATATATCCGTCAATACAATTCTAAGAACAGACCACGTATTTGAGAAAAATAAATCTTTACTTGATAGAAAATTAAATTCACAATTATCTACTAATAAAAATAAAACCACCAATAATTTAAGTGTGCAATGTGACCCCCGTTGTCCTCGAAACAGGATCGATAATCACTTTGCAGCCTTTCTAAACTTGCTGTTAAAATATGATTTTCCTGGCTAAGACGATTTATTTCATTAACAATTTTTGGCATGACCTTTTGGATATTTTGGTTTCGGCGTTTGTATACCGTGTTCTTTAAATGGCCCCGAAAAATGGGTCTAAAACTGAAAGGTCAAGGCTATTGGGTGGCCAAGTATAGATTTCATGTCGTCTAATCCATTCATTATAGCTTGGGTTTAAAAAATCAATTTCGGATACAGTTCGAAATTTTCAGTATGGCGGTGTAAGACACAAAAGAGTTACCCAAGAAACTGTTTACAGGACTTTAAAAATTTATAAATTTAGATCTTTTCGTAACCTCTCACTTCAACATTTAACACCGGAACAAAAAGAACTTCGGTTCCAATTTTTTTCCCAAATTGTAGTTCGTCAAGAAAACGAAGACCCTAAGTTATTCAAATATATTCTATGGACCGCAGAAGCAACATTTATAACTTTCATTGGATAGTAAAAATGTACGGGATTGATAAATTTGACTAGGACAATGAGATTGCTACTCTCATTGGATAGTAAAAATTTACGGGATTGGTAGATTTGACTAGATATAGTAGCCAGATTTGACTAGGGAGTATTCAATACTGAGCTGTTGGAAACCCAAGGGAATTTCAGACTATCAAATTTCAAGACAGAACTTCTATTAATGTTTGGTGTGGCATAAAATAAAATAAAATTTTGAGTCCAATATTTTTATTGGGACATTAAATTGACAATGGTTAGTAGTCATAACGTCGGACTAAACGGCCGAATTCTTTCATTCGGACTAACCCGACCAAACTGTGATGTGCGATAGCAAAAACACCGCGAATTGTGCGAATGTAAATATTATCGGCGACGAAGTGTCATCAATTTAGGCCATTTACATATTTGGTAATTTGGCCACTTAGGCATTTTAGGTCGAGTGAGCTATACAATTTTGGGCACACTACCAATTTTCGGCGCCTTGGACTATGACATATTTAAGGGCATGGCACTCAGCACCTGGTCTTAATCCCGAATTTTGGTCGCACCATAAATTCCTGGCCATGACGTCACTGTCAAGGATTAGACCAATAATTGAGCTATATCATTTTAAGGGTTTCGGCTAATGTCGGATATCTTTATGCCACCTTTCGTTTACTGATGATCAGCCTCAGAGATTTGACCGTCAGATGTCATCTGTCAGCTGTCTACCTAGACAAAAAGCCGTCTGTCTGTCTAAAAAACTGTCTAAACATGTCTAAAAAGCTGCCTTGTCAAAAAGCTGTCTGCCTATCTGAAAAGCCGTTTGTCTGTCTAAAAAACTGTCTAAACATGTCTAAAAAGCTGTCTGTCTGTCTAAAAAGCTATCTGAAAAGGAGTATGTCTGTCTAACTAAAGGTAGGGCTCTAAAAGTGTGGAAGTGTGGAAGCTTCTTATGAGAAATGCCATGTGGTATAAGTAACATCATTTAAAGTGTGGAAAGTCTCACTCCACGCGTGGAAGTGTGGAAATATATGAGAATTATTATAGGGAAAGTTCAACGGGGCATGGAGTCGACAAAAACTAAAAACAGTTTTGTTCTAACAGCCAAAAAAAATAATATATTAAATATTTTAAGACAGACAGCTTTTTAAACACTCTTTGGACAGCTGTTTAGACAGACAGGCAATATTTTAGATAGACAGACGGCTTTTTAGACAGATAGACTGCATTTTAGACAGGTTTAGACAGCTTTTTAGGCAGACAGACAGCTTATAGTCCAAGTGACTGAATCCTGACAGATGACATCTGAAGGTCAAATCCCTGAGGCTGGTCATAAGGAAAGGAAAACTGGCATAAAGATATCCGACATTAACTGAAACCATTAAAATGATATAGCTCAAATGGCCTAATCCCTGGCAGTGACGTCACGGCCAGGAATTTATGGTGGGGCCAAAATTCAGGGTTAGGACTAGGTGCTGGATGCCACGCCCTTCAATATGCCATAGTCCAAGGCGCCGAAAATTGCTTGTGCGCCAAAAATTATATAGCTCACTTGACCTAAAATGCATAAATGGCCAAATTACCAAATGTGTAAATGGCCTAAATTAATGCCAGGCCCTTAAATGTACCATAGCACACTTCGCCGATAGTTTTTACATTCGCACAATTCGCGGTGAATTTGGCCGTTTAGTCCGACGTTATGATTACTATGGTTCTATGAATTATTAGAAAACGAAATTGAATACTTTTTGGAAGATTTACCAATGCCAGAATATCAAAATTTAACATGATGTAGCACCTCCGCATGCTGTGCGTGTGTTCATTTTTGAAACCAATAAACGGATTGGGCGCAATGGAACCTATACTTGGCTACCCAGTAGCCCAGACCTTTCAGTCTTAGACACATTTCTATGGGGAACACGGTAAGAAAATATTGATGAGGTCATGCAAAAAATTGTTAATGAAATAAATCGCCTTCACCAGGAAAATGATATATTAACAGCAAGAGTGGAAAGGCTACAAAGAGGTTATATATCTTGTTTCGAAAAACAACGTGGGTTTTATTTTTATTAGCAGAATTTTGGGACTTTCATTTTTAATCAAGTAAAGTTTTATTTTCCTCAAATGGGTTCTCTATCCTTAGAATGGTATTGACGGATATATTTCTATGAAAATTTGCAATAAATCTTCTTGCTTCTCTTGCGTATTATAAAACAGGCTAGAACTCTGTAATCTCTTATTTAAGAAGTATCTCATTTCGACAAGAATGAAATTATCATTACTTACTTTAAAGGATTTAAAGGCAATTTTACCTGTATTACCTATATTCAGATGTCATCTGTCAGGATTCACTCACTTGGACTATACGCTGTCTGTCTAAAAAGCTGTCTTAACCTATCTAAAAAGCTGTCTGTCTGCCTGAAAAGCTGTCTGCCTATCTAAAAAGCCGTCTGTCTGTCTAAAAACTGTCCGTCTGCCTAAAAGCTGTTTGCCCGTCTGAAAAGCCGTTTGTCTGTCTAAAAAACTGTCTAAGCATGTCTAAAAAGCTGCCTGTCTGTGTAAAAAGGTATTTGAAAAGGTGTTTGTCTGGCTAAAGGTAGGGCTATAAAAGTGTGGAAGTGTGGAAGGTTCTTATGAGAAATGCCATGTGGTATAGGTAACATCATTTAGAGTGTGGAAAGCCTCACTCCACGCATGGAAGTGTGGAAATATATGAGAATTATTATAGGAAAAGTTCATCGGGGCATGGAATCGACAAGAACTAAAAATAGCTCTGTTCTAATAGCCAAAAAATCATGTATTAAATATTTTAAAACAGGCAGCTTTTAAACAGGTTTAAACAGCTTTTTAGACAGACAGACAGTTTTTCTTAGAGAGGTTTAGACAGCATTTTGGTCAGACAGACAGCTCTTGGGACAGCTTTTTAGACAGACAGACAACTTTTTAGACAGACAGACGGCTTTTTAGACAGATATACAGCTTTTGAGACAGGTTTAGATAGCTCTTTAGATAGACAGACAGCTTATAGTTCAAGTGACTAAATCCTGACAGATGACACCAGAAGGTCAAATCCCTGAGGCTGGTCATAAGTAAAGGAAGACTTGCATAAAGATGTCCGACATTAAAATGATATAGCATAAATGGCCTAATCCTTGGCAGTGACGTCATGGCCAGGAATTTATGGTGCGACCAAAATTCGGGGTAAGGACCAGGCGCTGGATGCCACGCCCTTAAATATGCCATAGTCCAAGGTGCCGAAAATTGCTTGTGCGCCAAAAATTATATAGCTCACTTGACCTAAAATGCCTAAATGGCCAAATTACCAGATATGTAAATGTCCTAAATTAATGCCACGCCCTTAAATGTACCATAGCACCCTTCGCCTATAATATTTACATTTGCAAAATTCGCGGTGAATTTAGCCGTTTAGTCCGATGTTATGACTACTATGGTTCTATGAATTCTCAGAAAACGAATTTGAACACTTTTCGGAAGATTTACCAATGCCACAATATCAAAATTTAACATGATGGAGCACCTCTGCATGCCGTGCGTGATGTTGTTCATTTTTTAAACCGACGCTATAATGAATGGATTGGGCGCAATGGAACCTATACTTGGCTACCCAGTAGCCCAGACTTTTCAGTTTTAGACATTTCTTTGGGTAAGAAAATACTGATGGGGTCATGCAAAAAATTGTCAATGAAATAAATCGTTTTCACCAGGAAAATGATATAACAGCAAGAGTGGAAAGGCTACAAAGAGGTTATCGATCTTGTTTCGAAAAACAACGGGGGTTTTATTTTTATTAGTAGAATTTTGGGACTTTCATTTTCAATCAAGTAAAGTTTTATTTTCCTCAAATGGGTTCTCTATCCTTAGAATGGTATTGACGGATATATTTCTATGAAAATTTGCAATAAATCTTCTTCTTGCTTCTCTTGCATATTATAAAACATGCTAGCAATCTGTAATCTCTCATCTAAGAAGTATCTCATTTCGACAAGAATGAAATTATCATTACTTACATTGAAGGATTTAAAGGCAATTTTACCTGTATTACCTATACTAACTAACCTTTGGTATATTTCAAATACGTTAAACTAAAATTATAATGGATAAAACATTAAAATGTATTAAAAACAGCTATCGCAATATTACATGTTTGAAACAAAACGGACATAACAAAATGCTTTTTTTTCAAAAATCGTATAAAAAACGATATGTTTCATTTAAAAAACACTTTCTAATTTTAACTCTTTTGTTTCTGGTTTCAAGTGCTAGTTGGTGACGTTTTTGAATTCTACAGAAAAAGACACATCGATTGGCTATTTTGGATTTTTTTCAAAAATGCAAGGAAATAAAAATATGCTCCTGTTCAGTCCTCGTTAGAAGACCCTGTACAATTTAGTTTGTCACGAAAACTTTTTGTTCTTTTTGTTGGCTATATTTAGATGATTCTTGGTAAAAATATGAAAAGCAAATTCTGGGTTTTTTGAAAGTTTAGTTTCAGTTTTGCCGAAAATATCACCTAAATAGAAGGTGATTTTTGCCCATTAGGCTGGAACTCAGTATACACGAAGCTTAAAAAATTATTAAATGTTAGTAAAGCATGGTGATTTACAAAAATCAGTTTTTCTTTACTAACATTTTGTAATATTTTAGTTGTGGATTTTAATTTTTTTTTTACTTACTTTTTTTACTTAACTATTGCTTAATTTTTTGACTAATATCCCCTTCACATGCAACAGTTAAAATCCACGTAAGGGTGGTTAAAAATTTACAAAATGTTAGTTTGGTTTTTTTTTGTAAATCACCATGCTTTACTCAAATTTTATATTTTTAAAGGATCATACTGTGGATTTAAAACTCTTACTTACAAGCGTAGCATTACGTGTTAATAATTAATTTAATTTTTTTAAAAGTACTGTTTACTTAACAGTTCCAGCTTAATAAACTAAAAAAGTCACATTTTATCTTGAAAAAGTCATCTTTTGCACAAAACTGAAAGTATCACAAAATCCTCGAATTTGTTTTTTATACGTTTTGACTAAGAATCATTTAAATCTAACAAACAAAAAAAATATATGTAAATTGTCGGGAAAAATTAAATTTTATAAATGTTGTAGATATTTTGCTTACTACCATGCACATACAACATATGCAAAATATCAAAAACACCCGCTAGCCTAGTCCAAAGGCAATGCAATTTTGAAAACTGTTCTAATTTTTTTTTAACTTTTTGAAATAGGTACGTTAAAAAGTAGACTAAAAATTTTTCATATGCGTTTCAAGCAAACAGTAGTTTATTAAGTCCGAAGATAAACGGATATTTTCTGAACCAGCTAAAGGGAAGCATGCTAGAAGTACTGCAGCACCTTAAAGTGTATTCTTACTGGAACTTATCTCTTATAGCATGTTGTTAGTTGTACAGGGTGGTCCGTTATCGAAAACTACGGGGGTTGGAAAGAAAATTAAATACGAAAGTTATTCCAAGTAAAATGATCTTTAATTTTTTTGTATTGTTTTAATCGTCACTTTTTTATATACAGGATGGTCAAACAAAGTTAAATTTTTTTAAATGAAACACCCTATATTTTATTACATTTTTGGATTCTACTTAAAATTCTAAGCATATTTGATGTATGATGTTATACCTCTAGAGATATAAACAGTTGAAAATCGGCACTTTGACTACTTTTCACCTTGGTAGAAAGAAGACCATTAGAGAGTGAGTAAAATTAATTTCACATTCCTATCTTAACTTTTCAAGAGCTATCTGACGGTACTAATTGGCAGGTGGTACCATGGGTACCAAATCTGGTACCTCGGTAGGTACCATCAGTTAGCACCATTAGATAGCTCTGAGAAAGTTAAGATAGGGATGTGGAATTCATTTTACTCCATCTTTAATGGTCTTCCTGCTACCAGGGTGAAAAGTAGCCAAAGTACCGATTTTATTAAATTTATTTTATTTTACTTTCGCTTCGTGATCATCCCATTCAAATTTATTAAGAATATACAAGTGGTGAATTTGAAATATTGAATTAAATATTTTTAGTTCATTTTAAGATCACTAGATTGGATGTCTGATAATTTGCACTTACATAATTTATATAGTACATTCGCATGATTCGTGCGTATTAGTTACCAATCTTATTTTTCTCACCTCTGACCTCTCATTATCAAACTATATTCTAAATTGAATCATTTCATACTAAAAATCTTTCATTTAACAGCTTTTATTCTTTGTTCAAATTTAAAGACGTACATATGCTTACGCACATGTACCTACTTATCTCAATATCCGGCATTGCTTAAAAACGCCGATTTCCATAGTAAACTTTACACTCTAGTCGTAGTCGACACTTTAGACCAATCTAGTCTACCCTCTAGTTCATACTCTAGCTGCACACTTCTATACGTTTGTCTCTCAATCCTTCCATCTTTTGAAATTAAGTAGTTCATACTCTAGCTGCACACTTCTATACGTTTGTCTCTCAATCCTTCCATCTTTTGAAATTAAGTTGTGTTAATCTAATAAAAATCACCATCAACGTCAACAAGAATTTTATTGACAAAAGGGCATCCAACAAACCGTACATATAATATTATTATTATATCAATCGTTTTGTTCACTCCAAGATGAGCACCAGACTGTCCATTATAAACTTTTTCCAGAACTTCCGATATCTTCCTCCTTGGTACCACTAACTGTGTCTTCACTATTTTTCCGTCGGCGCTCTCCCAGGCTCGTTTAAGAAGTCTATTTTCCACCACCCCACAGAGTTTTGAAAGCAAATCATTTAGTTGAAATCTCTCTCCAGCTTGGTCTTGGTTGATATTCTTCTTTAGCTTTTAGCAATAGTGCTATTTCACTATCCTCAAGCTGATCCTTTTTAAGTTGCTCTGTGGCCCACTGCTGATCAACCTCAAATTTCATTTGCCTAATGGGAGTACTTCCTTCTCGTTGATCTATTCTTTGGCAATGCTTACAATTATCCTCGCATGGTCTTCTGGATAAAGCATCTTCGTTATTATGCAATCTCCCTGCCCTGTGCTTAACCTTAAAGTTATATTGTTGTAACTTTTCAAGCCACCTGGCTACCTGTCCTTCAGGCTGTTTCATATCCAAAAGCCATTTAAGTGCTGCATGATCAGTCCTTATCACAAATTCTTGTTCATACAGATATTGATGGAAATGCTCAACAGACCGTACTATCGCCAAAAGCTCTTTTCGGGTTACACAGTAGTTACGTTCAGGTTTCGAATGTTTGACTGTAGTATTCGATAACTCGTTCTTCTCCTGCTTGTACTTGCGATAAAACTGCTCCGATGCCCGTGTTGCTTGCGTCTGTATCCAATACAAATTGACCCTTTTGTTCCGGATATCCCAATATTGGACTAGAACATAGGGCCGCTTTTAATTTCCTGAACGCAGAATCAGAGTTATGATCCCATTTATAATTTGCTCGCTCTTCAGTGAGCTTATGCAGCGGTGCAGCTATATTTGCAAATCCTTCAACAAATCTTCTATAATAAGTACATAGTCCAAGGAAGCTCCGCAGTTCATGTTTGTCGCGAGGACGAGGCTAGTCCTTGATTGCTGTAATCTTCCGTTGGTCGGTTTGGATATTAGATTGTTTGGATTCCCTCTGATGACACGACATGCCCGAGAAATTCAACTTTTTGTTGGAAAAGGAAACATTTCTTTGGATTTAGTAAGAGCTGAGCATTCTTGATTCTAGTAAAAACTTCATGCAGGTGTTGTAGGTGCTCTTCGAAAGTTTTACCCGTTACCATTATATCATCAAGATAGACTAGGCATGTCTTCCAAGTGAGGCCTCGTAGAACAACTTCCATAAGACGCTCAAAAGTAGCGGGGGCATTGCATAGTCCGAAGGGCATAACTTTAAACTGATATAAACCACTTCCGGTAGAAAAGGCAGTCTTTTCCTTATCTTGTTCGTCGATGCCTACTTGCAAATAGCCGCTCTTTAAATCGAGTGTTGAGAACCAATGAGAACCTGCTGGTGTCGTCAACGTGTCATCAATTCTGGGAAGTCCTGTTTTTATTGCCTTTGCTTGCTTCTTGGTCTTGTAAAATTTTCTGAAGCCGGTCCTGTTCTATTTGCCTTTTATCTTCTTGGTCTTGAAAATTTTTCTGAAGCCGATCTTGTTCTATTTGCCTTTTATCTTCCTGTTCTTGTAAA
Source organism: Pissodes strobi (assembly GCA_016904865.1). Lineage (NCBI taxonomy): Eukaryota > Metazoa > Arthropoda > Insecta > Coleoptera > Curculionidae > Pissodes > Pissodes strobi. Next base: position 46,085 of record MU191127.1, on the reverse strand, counting down.
ATTTTCTGAAGCCGGTCCTGTTCTACTTGCTTCTTACGTTCCTGTTCTTCCCGATCCACTTGCCTTCTACGTTCCATCCTTTTCCCGATCCGCTTGCTTTTTATCTTCTTGATCTTGTAAAATGTTCTGAAGCCGATCCTGTTCTGCTTGCCTTTTGTCTTCTTGGCCCTGTAAAAATTTCTGAAGCAGATCCTGTTCTGCTTGCTTTTTGTTTTCTTGATCTTGTAAAATTTTCTGAAGCTGGTCCTGTTCTGTTTGCCTCTCAGCGTTTAGATTTTCCATGAAATCGGCTAACATTTTATTTATTTGCTCCATTTCTGCCGTTTGTTGTCTCGTATTGACCATAGAATGTTATAAAATGTACACAGAATCCACCAATCAAAACGTTCTCGTTGACGTACTTGTATCCTCTTTTCTCCTCGAAGAATACTTCACAAGTCTGGTCTCTTCACAATCCAACTTCTGACCCAAAATGTTACGTTTTCCCCGTGGGTTCTGAACGAAATTATAACTTTTACTATTTTAAACTAATACTCTCTTTATTCTCTACCACTGTATAAAAATTAAACACACTAAACTACTCTTATAACTTTACAACTAATAACTCTTTACAATTCAACACTCAATTATTAACCAGCCCAACACGCTTTAGGTCTGCTACTTATATACAATCTCAAGTCTATCACGAATACTCGGGAAGAAGCGAGGCCACTCTATATGATTCTCGACCAGGGCATCGAGATAATTCCATCGTTACTGAATCTTCGCGGCCGGCGATGACTCATACATAGACGCGGAATGGCCAGTTCTATAGGGTAGCACAAAAACATTCGGATGGTTACTCGCCGTGACAATAAGTTATTGGAGTCTTTTAGTCTCAGAATGTAAATTCAGACCCGGACTCGTATTACAAGCATTTTTAGCATCCTTATAGTCTATTCTTGTATAAATTTCTGTGATAACAAGGATTGCACCGTATCCGTGATATCTCCTGCTCTGCTGTCGGACCATGAGCGGTACTGCTGAATCTTATTATGAATTTTAGTGCACAAGATATGGCAGAATCTACAGCACTGCACACTTTGGTGATTTTAAATGTGCTATGCGTAGAGTTGATTGGCAGAATATCAAAATTTAATTTGACAACATGATGGAGTACCTCCGCATGTCGTGCGTGATGTTGCTCACTTTTTGAAGTGAATACTTCTTTGGATTCATGAGAGTGATTTTTCAAGGCCGCGTCACGACATGTTTTAAAATTTTCTTCCCGCGTTACGAATATCTCAAGATATCGGGTATGATCAACTTATATACTGCTGGTTATTCCATGCTAGGGTTTTAATTGTGGACGGGCTGGATCCTCAATATATTATTATATTATATTATATTATTATATTCGCAGTGTATTTGGAGCCATAGGTTAATGTTATTAAACTCATTTCGGTAAAGAAGTCACGCGACTTTTTTTTTAAATGACCGACGCTATAATGAATGGATTGGGCGTAATGGAGCCTATACTTGACCACCCAATAGCGCGCACCTTTCAGTTTTAAATGTGCTCTGCTCAGGGTTGATTGGCGGTCGGTTATACAGACTTCCGACTCACTTATGAGTTTTGATGATATATTAATTTCAATGGAATTTTCCATTTAAAAGGCTGAGAAATAAGCAAAAGCATCTTTGTCCTACAAAAGGAATGAAAGTCTCCTAAAAAATTTAAGATGTCTATATAGGTTAAAAAAGTTCGCCCCCACTGTTTGTTCTGATAAACTTCTTTAAATCTATAGACAGGTTATTAGGACGACATATGCAGAACGAAAATATCTGGGAGTAAGATGATGGAAGGATGGAGGACAGTGAATGAGTTGACAGGCAAATTGAGTGTTTTGCGGAATTGACTAATCTAGATCCAGATATACTTAGTGAATTTTACTGCTCCGTTGCCCAGGTCTTAATGATTTGAATCCTCAAGACAGCTTTTTGTCATTTTTACAGGGGGTGTCTGTTTCTGACACATTTTGCCTTCACGAGTTACAAAATATACTTAGGGATATTAAAAATAAGAGTGTTTGAGAATATGCCGGATAATACCTTGAATATCCTCACTATGGCCATAGATAATTCCTTTGATTACGGTATTTTTTCCCATTGCTTGAAGACAAGTCTTATTAGGCTATTCTTTAAGGGTGGTGATTCAGGGAACCCGTCATTCTACCCTCCCATTGCTCTACTTCCAACTTTCCAAAATAACAGAAAATCTGGTTAAATATAGAATGACTTCTTTTATTTAAAACATAATACATTCAAAAGTTCCAGGACTCGAAGGGGACGAAGGATGCAATATTTGGTTTCCTAGAAAGGCTTTATAAGGGACTAAACGATGACGATGTAGCTACAGCTGTGCTATGCGATGTTGTTTGTTTCTCTTTGTGGATATGTGCTTTTTCCACTGACAAGGAACACTGATGATGGCTTAGGCCGAAAACGCTCTGTTTCGCTATTATAGAAGTCTTTTGGATTAAAAGCTTTGCATAGAATGCAAAGGGAGGTTCATTTAGTATGTTTCTTACATGCACACAGCCTTTACTCTTTATTTAATTACTAAAAATATCTTCCTACAAATTAACTAATTTCAGAGATATTAGAACCTCCTAAAACTTTTGGGACAACCGGTATAATGTTTTATTAGGGAACTATAACATATATTTCTGTAATTGCATATATCTGTTTTAACTTTTTGCTCACATACATAAATTTTGTGAAATACACTTTTTTAGTGGCTATAAATAGTCGCGGAACAATGCGAACGTGTCATTATTACGCCCTTTTCGGCGCTATTGCTCCGAATGTATCAAGAAAAAATGCATTTTCAGCCTATGATATAAATCAACATGCTTTGAACACGAAATTAATCTAAATTCCCCTTAATTTAAAACAAATATCTGTCCAAGTTAAAAACATGTTCACCGATTTAGGTGTGTTACTAGGAAGAAGTTGCTTATGTGTTAATATTATGTTTTATTCATTACAGCAATTTAGTAATAGTTGTCTTGAAAGGTAGAGAATTAAAAATGATTGATTTATTGCGACATAAACTATGTCATGATTATAATGTTCATAGGCCTTTTGGTTTTTAAGATGCAGGGCAAGAATGAAAATTTTCAGTTTTCAGGCTCCTATCTCAATTATCTCTTACTTATCAAAAGGTCAAATATTTTCAGCTAAAGTTCATTTCAAATTAAAGATATATAGAAAGGATTTTATTATTTCTGAAGGAAATCGAGAATGCAGTCTATAGGCAAGTTATTTATATTGATAAAATAGTAAACATTATTTTAACAAGTAGTATTTATTTTGGATAAATGAACAATTAAAAACGGAATTTACCTAATGTCTATATTTTGACACTAAAAAGGGCATTTGTTCTGTTGCAGTTCTTCACTCCAGAATTTAACGTTGAAAAGAAGTGAAAAGTCGTCTTCTGAGTAGTCCTATTTGCCTTCTGAATAGTCGACCATAATTGCATCATTGGTATCCAGAGAAATAATTAGCGGCTCTATAGTCTCATCTAGCATATCATCTAGTTCCCACATTCTTTTCTCTAGCTTAATTTCTGGAAGCACATCGACGAAAGCACGACACCCATAAAGAAAAATACACCAGCTCTAGTCTATTTCAGATCTTATTGTATCCGATTTTAACAAGACAACCGCTATGACCCGGAAATCACTCAGGAAAAGATCCCTAAGAAAGGTGTTCGAAGGTACCAAATACTTCGCAGCTCCTGATCTAGATTACATTAAAAACTTCTGGTAGAAGAACTTTCTAAGCACCCACCCACATCATGCCAGAATATTCACCTTCTCGCTCAACTTTAATACCGAAGAGGGCAATCTAGCTGAGCCGAAGAACTACACGCCTATCACCTGTCTCAATGCATATTATTCACCAGCTATGTTGGCTAGTTGCTAGGATGTTGGCGTCCGTGGGCCCGATCCTGGATGACGTGATAGAGTAGCGCGGAGGAAGAAGGGGATTCGAGGGATGTAAAGAGAACTTGCTGATAGACAGGTGCATCACACAAGACTCAGTTCAATATAAGCAAAACCTGCCGATGGCTTGGATTGATTACAAAAAAGCGTTCGACACAACATCTCATGAATTACTCTTGCACCTATTACAAACCCTATCTGAACCTATCTCTTTGGTAAGATGCATTGAACAAGTAATGCTGCTCTGCAAGTCAAAATTTTCCATAACATTTGGAAACACGAAAGTAACAACAGACCCGGTAGCATTCAAGAGCGGAGTCTTTCAGGGAGACTCTCTCAGTTCTATGCTATTTTGCATCTCTTTACTTCCTATTTTGGTGGCTCCTCGGAAGATATCATAGCGGTCCACGAGAAAATCTCACACATAGTCACACATTTGTTCTATATGGATGATCTTAAGCTGAAAGTGGTGCAAGAATATACTCGGACCTGGTAATTTAAAGCTCACATTATAAGATTGATTTTCAAAAGCGTATTTGCGCCAAAAAACTGCTCCAAATCGTTTCTGGATTGAAGTGTAGAGTCTTGTCTCTTATCTCATCCCATCAAATCTCGCAGGTGTTTTTTAATTTATGTTTAAGTCATGTCGTGTTATTCTCATAGATGTATTCAACATGGGACAAATTCCTGTATTTTAGTACTTTTAATTTTCGAAAGCAATTTTAAAACCTAGACTAACTCAGAACTGCGATTCTACCATCTTGGTACAAAATGGGAAAATCAATTTACCTATTTCAGCTACAGCTTAAATGTTGAAACATCTGCTCCAAATCGTTTGTGGATTGAAGTATAGAGTCTTGTCTCTTATTTCACCCCATCAAATCTCGCAGGTGTTTTATAATTTATGTTTTAAGTCACGTCGTGTTCTTCTCATAGATGTATTCAAAATGGGACAAATTTCTGTATTTTACTACTTTTAATTTTCGAAAGCAATTTTAAACCTGAACTAACTCACAACTACGATTCTACCATGTTGGTAAAAAATGAGAAAATCAATTTACCTATTTCAGCTACAGCTTAAATGTTGAAATATCTGCTCCAAATCGTTTGTGGATTGAAGTATTGAGTCATGTCTCTTATTTCATCCCATCAAATCTCGCAGGTGTATTTTAATTTATGTTTTAAGTCATGTCGTGTTCTTCTCATAGATGTATTCAAGATGGGACAAATTCCTGCATTTTAGTACTTTTAATTTTCGAAAGCAATTTTAAACCTGAACTAAGTCACAACTGCGATTCTACCATCTCGGTAAAAAATGAGAAAATCAATTTACCTATTTCAGTTACAGCTTAAATGTTGAAATATCTGCTCCAAATCGTTTGTGGATTAAAGTATAGAGTCTTGTCTCTTATTTCATCCCATCAAATCTCGCAGGTGCTTTTTAATTTATGTGTTAAGTCATGTCGTGTTCTTCTCATAGATGTATTCAAAATGGGACAAATTCCTGTATTTTAGTAATTTTAATTTTTGAAAGCAATTTTAAAACCTGAACTAACTCACAACTGCGATTCTACCATCTTTGCAAAAAATGGGAAAATCAATTTACTTATTTCGGCTACAGTTTAAATGTTGAAATATCTGCTCCAAATCGTTTGTGGATTGAAGTATAGAGTCTTGTCTCGGATTTCATCCCATCAAATCTCGCAGGTGTTTTTTAATTTATGTTTAAGTCATGTCGTGTTCTTCTCATAGATGTATTCAAAATGGGACAAATTCCTGTATTTTAGGACTGTTAATTTTCGAAAGCAATTTTAAAACCTGAATTAACTCACAACTGCGATTCTACCATCTTGGTAAAAAATGGGAAAATCAATTTACCTATTTCAGCTACAGCTTAAATGTCGAAATATCTGCTCCAAATCGTTTGTGGATTCAAGTATAGAGTCTTGTCTCAAATCTCGCAGGTGCTTTTTAACTTATGCTTTAAATCATGTCGTGTTCTTCTCATACATGCATTCAAAATGTAGTCAAGTATCATACGGTCCGCTAGCTTCGATGTCGTGCTAAGTTTGAAAAAGGTTTTTTTCATGAAAATGCTAATGGCCTAGATGAGGTTTTTTAATGTTGGCAATTTCGAAAATTCCTCTTTTTCTAAATAGGCACGTTTCAAGATGGCGTCGAGTACAATTTTTAAAAAAATTATATTTTTGTTATTAATTCAACGATTTTTGAAAACAAAAAAAACAGAATACTCGGAAAGATCTATTGTTTCTAAAAAAATATAGATAAGGATTTAAATGTGTATTTTTTATGTAAATTTATACAAAAAATTTAAAAAAATATATGTATAGTAATTAACACTTTTTATTTAAAAATGTTTTAAACAGTTGCACTACAAAAAACATTCGCAAAAATGTATTAAACAGAAAAGGTGCAGATTTTCTTTCTGCATCCATCGATATATGGTTTGTTAGGGCTTGGAGCAAAAACAACCCCTAAGAATGTAAAAAAGTAAAGCGCTATTCCATTCGCGTCGACAATTACGAGATGCGCTTGAAAACAATAGAAACCCAGCATCCTAGGTAGAGAATAATTGAATTTCCTCCGCATCTTCTTCTCCTAAAATATATTAATTTGTTACGATTTGGTGATTTATAAATTACACCTAACTTTACCTGAGTCATAGCGATCCTCTAGTAAATCTGGATCTTCTAATAATGGACTTGCTAAATCTGGTGTATTGGCACAGGAACATAAAGATTCAGAGCAGCCGTATGCATCGGTGCAAACCATTTGATTTTTCCTACATGAACATTTGTTACTACCACATCCTTTTTTGCAACAACATTTTATGAGACCAATTACAGCCTGCGGAGCTGGTGGGTTCAACATAGGAATGGGTTCTAATAATTCATTTAATCTCTTCCATCCATATAGAGCTGGATCCGGAAGGCTTTGCGCATTTTGGCAATAATTTGCTCTAAAATTAATACAAAAATATTAGGACTTTTTTTTGAGTTTCCTAATTATCTTACCTTAAGACATGTTGTTTCAAAACATCAGTCGTCGGAGGTAAGTTTTCCCCTTCTTGTCCCTTGGTGGAATACTGGTACCAGAGCAAATCTTCAGTGCGTAATTTTAATTGTTGTAGAGCAAACATACAAATTCTTCCAAACTGAGCCCCATCTCTTCGGTGGGACTATCTTGATTACCTAAGCGTGCTAGAGCCGCCAGTATGCTATATGTCTCATCCATTTCCAAAAAAAATTTGGCACAAAATTCCTTAGTTATTTTTGAAAATCTTCCTGTCATATCTGTACCAGTAAATGCATGAAAACCAATAAGCGCATTTCTGTGTGAACTGCTTAATGATTCAGCCACTTTCCTTATATCAATTTCTCTTTTGTTTTTCCCACGGCCAGTTATCATCAAGATATTTTTGGCAAATCGTTCATAAAAACTAACTAGAAGAACGAAAACATCTGTGTCGGGACTATAAACTACAATTTTGATTTATTTTCCATAATATTCGGTCACACGAACTCCATGAAGTCATGATCATTTTCTAATAAATTTTCTATCAGAGGCTTATTTGAGCTAGTTATGTTATTATGTGAGATAACAACATGCCTAATTTTTCCACATTCTAAAACTTTTTTGGTTAGAAACTCAATGAGTTCCTTTTTGGTTTTTGAGTTCGATAAAAAATCTTTCAGCGAAATATTTTTTATTAATGTTCCATCTGTAACATGATAAGTGGCATCAGAATAGTTTTTACGTCTTTTATACCTAGTGAAACCTTTTAATGAGTTCTCCTTATATGTATCAAAAATTAAATGGACTTCATCGTAGGATCGAGTAACTTCTATTAAAATTAAAATAAAGGCATTTGCAAAATCTATGCACGTCTTCATGTGTGGAGATTTTGAAATACTCTGCACTAAAGCCATTCCATCCACCAAAATGACTGATCTGCGTTTGACTAATGATGGATCTAAGGGCGTGTGAGTTGGGCCATTTTTAGAAAATTCTTCCAGTTTTTGCATAAGTTTATATTTATCGGTAGGCAGGAGAATACTTCCATCAGCGGCAAACAATGATCGTGGAACTGAGCCAAACTCATATTCTCCTACTGTGCTTCTTAAATCAATATCTCGGCGAGTCCTCGAAACTAAAACTAAACGCTGAAATAGACATCTTTCTTCTCTGATTTCTAATATTTTTTCGTTTTGTTTAGTTCTAGATTTTGCATTTGATGATTTAAATGATGTTTTTATTCATCTTGTGAATATTCCTACTTTTCCTTCAAAAATTGTTTCAGCCTCAAAAGCACTGTATCTTTCTTCTCCGAACTTATCTCTGTTTAAGATATCTCGCGCTACTTGTTTATCTAAAATTTTGCCGGTAAGAAGATTACTCACTCCATCAGTGTCGGGTATCTCAGAAATGTAAAAAACAGGCAGGGTCTATCACTTTTTGATTTTTTGGGTAAAATTACACATAAATTACACATTCCTGTTCCAATTCTTAATATATATTTTTTTTTTTGGAAAATATAGACCCTCTCGAGTATTTTGTTTTTTTTGTTTTCAAAAATCGGTTAATTAATAACAAAAATATGATTTTTTTTAAATTGTACTAGCCGCCAACTTGAAACGTGCGTATTTAGGAAAAAAGGGATTTTGGAAAATGCCAACATTGAAAAAATCTCATCTGGGCCATTAGTATTTTCATAAAAAAAAGAATTTTTAAACTTAGCACGAGATCGAAGCGAGCGGCCATTTTTGAGCCCTATGATAATAGACTAATGGGACAAATTTCTGTATTTTAGTACTTTTAATTTTCGAAAGCAATTTTAAAACCTGAACTAACTCACAACTGCGATTCTACCATCTTGGTAAAAAATGTGAAAATCAATTTACCTATTTCAGCTAAAATATTTGCACCAAATCGTTTGTGGATTGAAGTAAAGAGTATTATCTCTTATTTCATCCCATCAAATCTCGCAGGTGTTTTTTAATTTATGTTTTAAGTCATGTCGTGTTCTTCTCATAGATGTATTCAAAATGGGACAAATTCCTGTATTTTAGTACTTTTAATTTTTGAACTCAATTTTAAAACTGAAACTGCGATTCTACCATGTTGATAAAAATTGGAAAAAAAACGATTTTCCTATTTCAGCCACAGTTTAAATGTTAAAATATTAGCATATATTTACCACACCTCCACCCTAATAGAGTTTTTCAGGTCATGCACTAGTGCTGCCGAAAATTGTTTTGCTCGAAATTTATCAGTTAATTTTTGGATCAATTACTACTCTGTTTTCAGTTGAAGTCATGAATAATGTAAGGGAGAGTGGGCGAAAGCCGCTTTGGCTACCCTCGAAACTAAATAATGTCGTCACAATAATAAAGCGGTAAATCTCTCTTACCGTCGGTTTAGAGCACATTATACGAGAAATATTAGCAGAAAATCCTAAAGAAATCTAATTTGAAATTTAATTGTATTGCCGCCTGCAGCAAGTCTCTTCAACAGCTTTAATTGAGTCGGTGGAGGGACAAATTGTTTTTTCTATGGCATTTTCTTTCTTAACGAGTATTTGTGTTACGTGTGTTAAAAATCATGTTAGATATAGGTAGGTAGTTTCCTACTCTTTCGATGTATTTGAGAGCTGATATGCCTTTTTTACGAAATTTCTATTACCATGTGAAATTGCTTGTTTAAAATTTATTGTAAAGTCTAGCTTGATACATTAGTACCTACCTAATTACAACGAATAAATAACCGGTTTCCGGATTCCCATGCGCTACTTTTAGTAATGACTTCAGCGACAAAATTTGAGTCATGCGGACGCAGATAGATATTAACTAAAATATGACAATTTTTGTTGTTGTATATGTATTTCCATAGACTTGCTATACGATATTAATTCCTGTTTAAATACATTGGCCTATTTTCCGAAACGGAATGATTAATCGAGAAAATTGATTAGGTAATCAACTATTTTGCTCACCCATATACCAGGGTAACTAACCATAGAGCAAAATCTAAGAACAGCTTAGTTAGAAGATATTTGATTTTGAATAAAACTCATACTCAAAGGCTAGACATATTTCATGTAAATAGACACGCTACGATTCAAAAATCAGCCGTGCCAAAATGCATGCAGATCCTACTATTAATTCAAATACAAACTGTTTAACAAATTAGGATTAGTTCACCATGAAATATTTCGCATGAAGCTTACAACATTTAAATGATAATGCTCATTTAAATGCCTCTATTCCATTTATAAAACACGTGTTAAATAATTATCCATAAAGTTGGTAATTCAATGTAATAACAGCGTGATCCAGATTTTAATGAGCAAATGATAGGTAAAGTTGATTGCCCATGATTCACCACTAATATATTTACAGTAAACGCTAAATAATGTATGAGTATTGAATTTATTATTTCACACATACCACTTTAAAATTATTTGTATAATCTGAATTGAATTAGTAAATAGGATCTGTCTATAGAAAGGATATTATTAATAGATTGTTTCCAAAATATTTTAAGTCAAAACGATCTTTTTATAATTTTTTTTTGATGAAATCGAACGTGATTACTTTCATTAATTTTTTTATAAACATAAATACAATTTTTATAAAAAAAAGAATACGGTATGTCTTAAGTCCACACCAGTGGCAGGTCAAGAACCTTCAGGGCCTGACGCAAAATTTTTTTTCGGGACCCCTTCATCGTTTTGTCGTAAAAAGTGAATCGATTCCCTGCTGAATGTAAAGAAAATATTGTTAATTTTTTCTACATAGTTTTAATCATCGCTTTTTATTTTTCTAGAAATACATGAGCGAAGGAACAGTTGTTCGAGACTGCGTAGCCAAATGCACAGAAAAAGGTAAGTTTTATTTATACTTTTAAACTTTTCAATTAAAATCTTTAAAAGTTGTTATTTTTTGCTGCATAATTTCCATATTATACGGTTCTAAAAAATATAGCATTTAGTTAAATATATAAATAAAATTACATAGAAAATGTTTATTCTGGTAAACAATGAAACAAAAATACAACAGTATATTATAGATTAATATTTATGACAGATTCGTGACATATATGTATTTGTAATTTTTATTAACAACATTTCTAAGATCTAGTTCGCTATTATATTATTTTAAGCTAAAATGTCAACACCTGCTGAGTGTTAGAT
>MU191127.1:0-34870 GCA_016904865.1 Pissodes strobi | reverse complement strand
CACCCTGAGTCTCTGGGTTTCGGTACCGAGTCTCCGCACTAAGAGTTGTTGTTTGTAAAATTAATAATATACAGCAAAGCTGCACACTACAGCACATCATGTTTTGGTGCCTATTTTTAAGATAATTGATAGTTAATTGACGCTATCTATTGTACAATTATATACTATTTTGTCTTGTTTTTTAGTAATTTGATAGCAGCGATTCAAAGTATTTGTATGGTATTTAACGTAAATGAATGGAAAATATGTAAACAACTAAAAGTAAATTAAACAATGTTAATAGATTAATAGTCGTTTTCCTGTGTTGTATAGGTACTCTTTCTTTGATGCCTCGATTTACCATATTTTTACTGCAACAGTAAAACCGAAAGGCGATAGAAAATTGGATGACATCACATAAAATAAATTGCTAATAATGTTTTTTAAAAAGGCTTTGATAAAATAAAGCAGTATTTACAAAATGGTGCTGCGCTATTTTTCTGTTTGGTTTTTGAAGGGGGTTAAAACTCCGTGTAAATCTCCTTTCAAAGGTGGTACCCCTAAATATTTTCGTTGGAGTTTAAAATATTTTTTTCATGTCATAAGTGTCATAAGTCTAGGAGAGCATAGTATCAACCAAATTATCAATGGTAAGCAGAGATCAACATTACTGAAAAGGCACAGGGTGATAGATTTCTTATCAAATAGATAGACTTAGACAATTCCCTACCGAGCTGAACCAAGTTCACATCACCAGCCCAATCCGAAAACAACCAGTTTTGAGTATTTGACAGTACGACAGTTTGCAATTTCTCGTTTATTTGAACGGTAGAAAATCGGCAAATAGAATTAGATTTTTATTGTCAAGGGAACCAGATATATCATTTATATATTAAGAACAGAAGCGATCCCAAGACAGTTCCAATCTCACGACCTGCCTCCAAGATGCACCCTGGGTCACGGATACATATCGACTTTCATTGGAAAGATAGGACCTTGGTAGAGGAATGAAGTTTTGTTCGAAGTTATAATAAGAGTTTTTCTAGAAGGATGCCGTGAGATATCAAATCGAACGCCTTGATCAGGTCCCAGCACTCCCAGCAGGAAGCATATGTGTCGTCATCATCATCAATTCATTTATATATCAAATTTACAATGTTGGTTAACTTACAGCTAGCTTAGCAACCTATTTAACCGTCGGGTTTCGCGAAGCCATGCTTCACCCGCTACGGTGTATTCCCTGTACAACAGGGGACTAGTTAACTAACCTAGTGTACCGCGTTAAATCCAGGCCAGATTTCAAACTACCTAGGCAAACCTTTCAGTTGTATTTCAGGGTCGTTACCCGCAGGATGCTTGTGATTTGTTTCTAGATTTTCAGTATGGTTAGATGTTGATATCACAGGGAAAAGCAAGAAAAACCCTACCTCGCTCTAAATCACCCAGAACATGACTGGTGAGATACTCGATAACTAAACTTGTAGATTTTCTGTTTCTAAAACTATTCTTGTCAGAGAAAGCATTAATTTGTGACAAACTTAAAAACCTAAAAGAAAGTAGGAAGTAAAGAGGGCGGTGGTTGAGTTGAAACAATCCTCAAAAAACAATAAACTCATCGAATGCATAAACAATTGGACACCTTGGTCAAGTTCAAGCAGAAAGCATAGGTGTCGTACCATTTTATGGCAGTGGCACACACACTAAAGGGAGATCGTATAACACTCGACGAGCGGTGTGTGTATGTGAAGATGTTGATTGACACGATTCTTGGACAGCTGTAGGTTGTAATTTGGAGGAAACAGATGTCCTGGGAGCGAGTTCCACAGTGATGCAGTGCGCCAGACAAATAAGTCCTTTTAAAACGATGTTCTATGTGTTTCCAGCTGTACGACGAACGGGTGCGCTCTTGCCGTCTGCCGTGACTGTCTGACAGGCGTTGCTAGGGGGATGAGGCGGGCCAAATCCTGAGAAGATCTGCCGTGAAAATATCTGTAAAATAGAAAGATTTCCGCCACATATCTGCATTGTTCTAGACTATCCAGATCCCGGTTCAACTCCGGGTCGCCTTGGGTTGGTTTTTTGCTGCATTAAACTAGACCAAATTTTTGTCACGCCAAGTTCGAACTTCTTCCAGATCTTGATTAGTTGCTGTAGTCTGCTCATATCTGCGGTGATCAGTCTCAGTCGCTGGTAAAGGTTTTTTTGATCTAAATCGGGAGACAAGGGTACTGTAATCTGCAAAACTGTAAACAGTATTATTAGTGTCAGTTAGCAGGTCATTAACATAGATGAGGAACAGAATTGGTGAAAGTATTGCACCCTGAGGCACGCCCGCATTAATGGCGAATGTGTGAGATGTGTCCATCAACTTCAACATGCAAAGATCGGTTCTTAAGGAAACTGGCAAGCCAGCTGCAAAGAGGGGCTGGTAGTCCGAAAAACTGCAGCTTGCTGAGCAATCCGTCATGCCAAACTCTCTCGAATGCCTTCCAAGTATCCAAGGCAATCCCTCGAGATTCTCCGTACTTCTCAATTGCCCTACTCCATGTATCAGTGACATAGGCCGATATATCTCCTGTCGATCACTATTTGCGAAAGCCGTATAGGCTATCGCTAGTTATTCTGTTGGTCTCGAGGTATTTGAGTTGCTGCTGATTGACTACACGTTCCATGACTTTGAAAATTATTGGAAGCCAGCCAATTGAGCGATAGCGGCGTGGTTTTCTTGCCTTTCTTGGAACAGGTTGCATTCGAGCGACGTTCCAACAAGATTCCTTTTCGGTAAGACAGGGAATAAAGCCTGGAAAAATTGGTGTTATCTTGCTTCAAAGTCTCCCAAAACCTGACTGATGAGATTCTCGATATCCAAAGTTGTAGATTTTCTGTTTCTAAAGCTAAACTGTTGTTGATAAAAAGGTTACTATTTTCAGAGAAAGCATTAATTTGTAATTTAAGGACAAACCAAAAAATCTTAAAGATGTTAGGAAAAAGGGGGATGGGGCGGCCGTTGGAACAATCCTCAATTGGACCCTTGTTTTTCATATAACATTAGTTATTTCTAAGACCTTTGGGAAGACTCAAGGCGCAATAGCTTGGTTTATAAGTTCAGTTAGATGAAAGGTGATATGATGACTTTTTATTGTTTTTCTTTATTGTTTTTGCTGCTTTAAATTGAGTTGTAAAATAGTTCTGACATCGTCATAGGAAACGTGGTGAAAACTGAAAGAGGAATTTTTATTAATGCTTAAAAGATAATCTGATAAAGCGTCAAAAAATTATTTCTTCAACAATTGACACACCGTAATCGTTGAGACTCTCAGCCTTCAAATTCAAAGGGGTTATTGGATTGGTTGATTATTTCTCATTATTTGCCACATAGATGCCTGGCAAATATTTGACCGCGCAACGAAGTTGTCTTGTGCAATGTCTTAGCATTTGAATTTTTGGTTCTCCGATAATCTGAACACAGTATATATATAAGGCCGCGTCTACTGTGAGACACCAGAAGACACAGCCTTTCCTGCATATCCTTTAGGTTGTCATTAAACCAATTCAGTTTAAAGGTCAATTTTTTAATATCAATGAGTCTCCATTTTAGAGGATCATTAACGATGTTCATAATCAAATTAAATGTATGATCAATACTGATAGTATTACTACTTACAAATTTCAGGCTTCATGCTCGATAGTATTGTAAACATTAATGAGACCTAAATCCGTGACAACCCTAAAATTGATACGCGAGAGACGAATTGCAGGGGTACTTTACAGCATATTATTGTTGATCATCTGAGTAAACAATGATCAGTGTAGCAAGTGGGATTTATTAAATATATATAGGTAGCTACTTGCTAATATTATGATAGGGATAATAAAAGGGAAGATAGGAGAGGGCAAATCGAAATTCAATCAATCGGCTGCTTACGTCGAACTATGCAAATTTATGTTTTCTAATACAGATTAATCAGGTAGCTAAGTTTGAAGTTTTCCTGGCTGTTGCGATATTGAATTTATATTTCCTTAAGTTTAGCTTAAGGCTTCTTGCCTTCAAGTTATGTTCAATACGTTTGAACTATGCAAATTCAAGCTTTCTAATGCAAATTAATTCACGATTAGTTTTGTTGGCATAAGTGCTATATAGAGAAACAGATACTAAATTACACATCTTCTACTGAATTTCCCAATAAACTCATCTCATATCTAGAAAATTAGTATTGTAAAATACGGTGCATACTGACCAAATTATACATATCCTCTGAATTATTGGAAATGCCCATGCATTAGGAACAGTGGTACAATCGCCAAATTTGCCAACTTCAGTTAGCATAAGGATCCATTCATACAAATTTCCGTTATCCAGTTTTTGAACTCTAAAAACCATACAGAATTGAAACATTTTCCTATAATGATTTTCTAATAATAAAAATTGCAATTTTTGATGTTTCGAGTTAAAGGATTCAGAGGCGTTAACAATTCTGATTCTTGCGCTTTCCATGACTTAAGGCAAATCAAAGCTTAAAGAAAATCGTTTCATACTTATACTACAGTATTGATTGATCCACACTTCTATCGTCCACTTTCCTTTTTTAAAATACCGTAAAGAGATAAAGTTTCATAAGAATTGATAACAGGAAAATGATAGTTTATGGATCTTTGGTGCCAAAGGGCCAAGAGGCTCTGGCGATCAGCCTTGAAAACTTATTTTATGCTTTTTAAACAAGCTCTAACAAAAGTTTACTACTTCTTGTTGTGTCGATATATTTTCATATTTTAGATTAAATGGACCTTTTTACTTAAGCTTGCAAACTCAACTATTTTATATTTTAGACTTTCTGACAAAACTTTTATTAAATCGAGTTAGTGCAAGAAGAAGCGACTAAATGTTATTCAATTATTGAAGCAAGAAAATTCCTTTTAACTAGCTTTTTCTAGGCTCTGCATCCCGATCGCAGCTTCACAGAGCTTCATGTAAGTTTTCGATTGTTCAAAAATAAAATTTTAATTTTACAAAATCCTGGATCAGTTACAGGATGAGAAGAAAGCTTAACCGAATAGTAGAAAAAATTAAAAATTATTAGTATGTTTCCTATGGCTAATTTTATGGCTGAAATATTTTCATCTTTCAAGTTAGGCTAGTAACTTGAAAGATGAAAATATTGCAATAATTTTTCTTAACTACTTCTTGATCATTTCAATAACATCGCTTGATGAACAATTTGATTGATCATCACAAAAAACCATAGCCTCTGAGCCTACATCAGAGGTATCAGAATCATAATCTTGTCAGTAGGTACTAAATGATTTAGTCACAAGGGAAAACAGTGTTACGCCCCCAAAAGTGTTTGATAAATTTGGTGCATTGTTATTACAAGCAGCTTTATGTATTATTTCTTTTTTGAACACAAAAAGGTTAGGGTTAGACTACATTTTCTTCGTAACTATAATGAATATTTCTCCCCGAGGAATAGTCGGGCGTCCTAGCCAGAAAAAAATCCATTCACGTTGGTCCTCAGGCCGGGGGGAACCGGATGTTCCAGTAGGATCATTTTTGTGTGTGCCTCTAAAAATTGAAAAGCTTTGCTATGGAAATTCGGTGGTCGTGACATGGTTTAGAACCAGTCAAGGTCACGGTCGCCCCTTGAGTGAGCTGGCAAATTGCGCATGTGCAGGAGAAGCCATTGCCTTTTGTCGTTAAGACACAAGGGCATCAAGAAAGAAAGAAAAGGGAACGTCTCAATCATTCTGGCCTTCTTTAGAGTTCAAAGGGTATTGGAAACACGCATTCAATATTACTGACTTTACCGGATTTGAATCTGGTTTCATACGGTACGAAAATTTCACTTCACACCAGGCATGACTAGCTATACCCACTTGAGTAGATTTGTTAGTAGAAACAAGTTCTACTCTCTCGAGTAGTTCATGACATGATACAATCATAGAGATTGTTCAAAAATCATTTGAACATGTTTTCAAATCTAGCAATTTAATTCGTATTACATTCAGTGCTGCCAACTTAAAATGTAGGATTGTTCACAAGCTGTTTGTGATTACCCACTTTTACCCGCAATCTATATAACAAATTGTCCACCATTTTACCCGCATATAAAATATTGAAAATGTAAGTCAACCTGGTTAACCAGCGGAGGTTGATGTTTAGAACCAAGATTTCAGCAAAGAGTGTTCTATATTCAATTAATTTAAAAAACGATTTCAGTTTACGGAATCAGCAAAACATTCATTTACGGTTAGCTGCAGCCCAAATGTTAAAAATGCAAATATTTTCTTCTTTATTTTGGGCATGCCTTGGGTTAGTTTTGTTTGGTTGCGCCCCCGGAGCTAGTAGAGGGCCATGCGTGCAATCATTTTTTACCATTTATTTTTTACCTTTGTACAGCCACCATTGTAAACAATTTAACATTTGGGCTGTAGTTATCCGCTCCTGTGATAACTGTCAGGAGTCTCACATCATTCTTCTTCTGTGGTCTGTGACGTGGCGTTTACTCATACCTACTGAATTCGCTGTAGATGTTTAAATTAATGATAGCCCTATGAACTTTGCAAGGACAATAAAATTGCGAAAAACTTGAAACTTTAAGCTTTGAGAATTGAAGATTTCCTAAGAATTTAACTTTGAATTACCCGCTTTTACCCACGTGGAAATTCTTACCCGCAAAGGTGATTCAATTACCCACAAATCGGGTAATTACCCGCACATTGGTAGCAGTGATTACATTAATATTCCACGCCACTGTGTATCACATTCCAAACAATGCCCTTTTAAAATTCGCAGCGACACTCTTAGCGCCATCTCTTGTCACAACGTTTATTCATCATCAGTTTAACTAGAAGCAGAACTGCTTCGAACCATACAATCCACTTATTTCAAGACACAAGCTAGGGTCAGCTACAAGGAGAAACGCATCCGATCAATCACAGTGGTTTCTACAGCGACTACCGGAAACAGTCAATTTAGGGTCCCTAAAATTCCGATCTATAATAATCGAATTTTATAAGGACTAGTCAGCAGATTTCGACCAAGTTTGTGTTAAAATTCATAATTTTAATTTAGACAACCGGTGATGTTAAGTGTTTGTATAACTGCTCTAAATATCTGCTCTCTACGGAAGGGATATATCAGGAGTGGGCGTAAGTTCATGCGCCAAGGGAGAAAGGACGCGTCCTAACCTTCTTGAAAATACTTGTTCCCCGACTCTCTCCTAAGTAAGTCGAGATAGTCCGCTCCCCCGTGGCTCTCGGTCATAGAGGACTTGTTCCCCGACTCTCTCCCAGGTAAGTCGCGATAGTCCGCGCTCTCCGTGACACTCGGCCATGGAAGTTGTTTCCTGATTCTCTCACAAGTAAGACGTTCTCTGGGGCACTCGGCCATGTAAGTAAACTCCCTCATTTACAGTCACTCTATTTCAAAAGCCGAAAGGTAAACGGCGTTTTTGGCAATCGGCCAACATTCTCTCTGCTTTAATATAATATAAAGTTTACCATAAGTGCTATTCCCATTTCTCGGAGTGTAGCCTACCTATGCGGTCCAACATAGCGTGTTTTATAATTCATTTTGTTGCGTGTATTAAAACCGCATTTCTACAAAGGCATCCCTATCATGCTCAGTTCTTAAATTGAAGTTTTCACTTACATACACACTCATACAGTGTGATGTTTTTCAGTGCAAATTACTCTGCAAGGTAAAATAAACTCTCGACGCCTTTGCGCTGCCAACAGAAGCTATGTATGCATATTACTTATTATTATTATTTATCCAGCGGCGACACCACTAGAAGTTCGGCGGACTAATTGTCCGAGTTGCTCGCTGGGTTAGCCATCGAGATTCAATATTTCCCCAGCCCGAAACATCCTATAATGATTTTAAGTCGGCAAACTATGAAGCATTAAATGACAGACTGGGAATGGCCAGATAGAATGATCTACTTCAGTCTCTGCCCGTTGAAGATATGGTAAACACCTTTTATGATGTTTTATATGCGATTGTTTTGTTCCTGTTAAGAAGCTGGGCAGCAGAAAGTTTTTAAGATGGTTCTCGTCAGAACTCATGCCTTTGGCTTTTGAGAAGAAGAAGAAGGCACACAACGACTGGGGAGGGTCGGGGTTGCCTCAGGATTATGCCTATTTCCCAACACCACGTAAGCTTTCGCCGGACTTGAAGTTTGCGAGGGAACCTGAATCATTATTGTTTAGCAATAATATAAAGGGTTTTAGGAAGTTCGTAAACTCTAAATCCAAAAATGATGAGTTGCCCTCTGAAATGTTTTATAACAATAATGTAGTGAATTGGTTAACTTGTTTGCTGACTTTTTCGGTGCTGTGAGTCTTCTCAAATCAAACTTTCCACCTTGACAAGCACTATCCATATCCATGACTGCTACATCTAAATATCTGACTTCTATTGTTAGTTAAGCTGATTGAGTGTCAACAGAGGCACGACACCGAATGACATTCCCCTACGTTTTCTAAGAAATTATAGTTTCTTGTTGGCTCGTCCTCTGTCTATAATATTTAACGCTTCATTGAATGCAGGAATATTTCCGAGCTTCTGCAAGGAGAGTTATGCGATTCCAGTTCACAAACAGAAGCGATGCCATCAAATACAGACCAATAAGCATCCTTTGTTCAAAAACCATTTTGAACACGCTTTCAAATCTAATGATTTCATTTTGTACAATTTTAACATTCCACGCCACTGTCCTCGCATTCCAAGAAATTAAAATCCATGGCGATACTACTAGCGCCATCTCTTATTTACAACGTTTATCCACTGCATCAAATAGTCTAGAAAGCTAAAAGTAAAGCGGCGTCGAAAGGCATCTGACCAATCACAGCGCTTTCTACCAAAAAGTTGCTGTATCCCGGCGATATTACTAGCGCCATCTGTTGTAACCACGTTTACTCATCTGAACCCGGCCGCGTATCCTATGCCTAGTCGACCAATCACAGCGCATCCTACAGGATAGCCACTTCCCAACCTAAAACTTCCTAGCATTATAGCTAGGAAGTTTTAGGATTACCTAGGGGTAACTAAAATTCCGATCTTTAATAATCAAATTTCATGAAAACTAGTCAGCAGATTTCAACCAGATTTGTATTAAAATTCATAATATTAATTTAGACAACCGGTCATGCTAAGTTTTTACACAATATCTCTATATTTACATTATTGCGCTTTCTATGTCCGGAGCGATGTAGATTATCCCGCCAGAAGGGCCGGTGACAAGGGGCGTTAACGACTTCTTCAAGTTGATCGAGTTCACTTTCCAGTATCAAGTAGCATCTTGAACCTCAAGTAGCAATGTAAGTAGCGCTAAAGGCGCTGTTCCGTCGGCTTGGCGCCAGCCGCCATGCCGGCAAGTTTTCACGTTTTGAGACATCATAATCTCTCTAGTTCTTTACTCATGTGACATAGTGGTATCCAGCCATAATCATCGTCATCTCAAGCCTACAAAAAGGTATTTATAGACACCCTGATTGCCATTATTCTCACAAGTATGACGTGTACTGGCGTCCCCATTGGTCTCGTCCATGGGAATTCTCACAATCGAGTCTCGTCTCGAATCTCAAGTAACGCGGTACCATCGCTGTGCTAGCGTGCCCAGTGGTCTTGTTCATGGGTTCTCAATATTAATGGAGTCTCGTCTCGAATCTCAAGTAAGTAAGCTCACACGTTTACATTCACATTCTCTCAAACGCGATACCATCGCTGTGCTAGCGTGCCCAGTGGTCTTGTCCATGGGTTCTCAATATTAATCGAGTCTCGACTCGAATCTCAAGTAAGTAAACACACACGTTTACATTCACAGTCTCTCAAATGTGGTACCATCGCTGTGCTAGCGTTCCCAGTGGCCTTGTCCATGGGTGTTCAACATTCTCTATGAGAGTATAACACTGGGTTGTTATGCTCTGGCCGTATTCTCATATAAGGACTACCCGGCACTTGTCTGCCAGTATTCTCAAGATCTCACAAATGCTTATCCCCTACGTGGATTTCAGCTTACCTATGCTACCCGCATAGCATGTTTTACAATCATTTCTGCGTGTATAAAACCGCATTCACAAGGGCATCCGTGTCATGCCACATGCATATATAACTGCATACCATATCAAACTACACATTCAAGGCATTCTTATTTGCAAGAAATTGAACCACATTGTACATAGAAGCTACAACAGAGACTTAGTAAGTGTTAAAGTGACTTTTCCTGTGCTGAAAGATAAACTGCTGAACGAATTGAACGTTGCTCGTCAATTGGTGAACATAGTAGCTTATAGGTGGACTTTAAGGTATTATTTATCCTGTTATTATTGCTTGTATATTACTGTATTTCATATCAAAGTTATCTCAGCTAACCGAGCTCACACTGGGCTGTTCCGCAGGAATTTTAAACACACATTTAACAGTACATAGCTTCAAGATATTGTTTATAATCATATATTTCTCCAAGGTCGATACTTTGCCTCGACTGATATTGATCATATCGTAGCACAGACTACATACATTCACTCAATGTTTATATTTTGTTTATTCATGAGCTTCCAGTTATTTTCAGGTAAAATAACTTATTAAAATATTCATATAATGCTAAAGCTTTTTGTTTTATTTACAAAATGACTTTAGAACTAGCCCCTATGGTAAATTATAGTGCCTACGAGCACATCTCTGTTTGTTTAGAAAATCGACTAAGATCGAATCTGAAACATCCTTAAATTATTTGCGTGTTTAGTGACCATGCACTTGTCTTCCAGTTTAAACCGCTGCCTTAGTGAACATCATTTTGGTCTAACTGAATGAAACTTACTTTCCTCTACTGCTCTTGAGAATAATGGGATGGCTTATTCCATTTACACTGATTTTTTAAAGGCATTCGATAGGGTTAGTTTGGGTTAGTTTGGGTTAACCATCGTGTCTTACTGAACAAGCTGGTTGGACTTTACCCGAAACCATGAAAAAACGAGCTGAATGCGCCTAAAGAAGTTTTCAAGTAGGTTGCGGCATAAGCATTTGCAGTTAAAAGATCAAATCCCGTACTATTCTGCATTTATTGTGTTTTAGCTGACTAGCTAGACTTTACGGAACACATATTTCTTAGCAAATTAAAATTAAAAAAGAATTAAGGTAAGTAAATCTAGATTAGCCAAATTAACAAAATATTATTTTTATACAGGAAATCATCATATCGTAGTCATAATAAAATAAAATTAAAAAATTAAATTAATCCATGTAAAAATCTGTTTGTTGTTATAGAAAAGAAACTTTGCGACCCTTTTTTGTATAAGCTTCAGCCATATAGTGTTTATCCCGACCGGGTGGTTTTGTACTTTCGAACCCTTGCGTTTCTAACGCGTATTTGCAGTATGAATATATTTTCATATTTAGGGCATAAGTGGTCTACAAATTGGATTTTTTATGAGTTGGCATCAGACCATAAATTTTAAGGAACAGATTTCGAAGGTTTCTCTTTTCAAATTTCCGGGGCGTAACAGGAATTTAAAAAGGCTTATTATTGCATTATGAGCTTTTCCGGCATGAATAAATAATATTTATGTATCGCTGGCACTTCTTAGAATATTCCCTTTAATCCATTCAGTGTGTTATTTTGCAGCAAGTAAGGTTTGATTTTTATATATTCTAGTGGCAGGATTTTTTGATAATGTCGCAGAATGAAAAGTTATGAAACCTCCTGACTAAAGCTATAGAAATTCCTATATTTTAACCTACCTAACTGTTTGGGAAAAAAGGTTTTTACTCAGTGGACAATCACTAAAATTGTTATTAAATTATTTATTACAAAATGCCTAAAAAGTTTCACGAGATAAAAGTTGAGCATTTTTAAAAATTAATAATTGTATTGTTTTTCGTCGATTTCAATATATTTTTTTTGAAATTCTCTGTCAATTGAACATATTGGTCTATGGCGAAGAGAGCAAGTTTTCATATAAATTCATGCCTTAATTCTAATTCTGAAAATGACAGGGTTGTGTCGAAAATATTAAAAATACTCAAAACTCACAATAGCTAAAGCAAAAACATGTCTAACATTCATAATATGCAATAACTCTTTCAATAATGCTAAAGCAAGGACAATAAATATAATAAAGGAAGTTTTATATAATAATATTGTAAACAGGGTAGTTTTTTTCAGTGAAATATTATCGAACAATGAGAATTAAAGGAAACTTTGAAAGATCCCCTCTGTCAAGAACCAATATGTCAAACCTGCTATTGAATTTCCTACCCTTCGTTGTAAGATCATATGCTTCGGAAATATTTAAATATTTATTCACGACCCCATTAATTTAGTACAATAAACGAATACACAATAACTAAATTAATATAGAATATAAATAAAAGATATTAGCAATGGGTCAAAGACATAAGAGAAACAAAGGAAGAGAAAACAAATAGGTATGTGCACGGACATGACCGTTAAACAGGCCACTGGGCCAAGCAGTCAGCTCCCAGCAATCATTGAGACTGGACAAATCATTGAATATGAACAAAAACGTTGCTCAAAGTTGGAAGTCTCTACTAATGCTTTAATATGTAAGTGTAGTCATATTAAGTCGTGTCAACATTTCCCTATCAGTGGACTCCACCATATTGTCATTATTTGCCAAGTTTTAAAAATGTATGCTGGAGCAGCTCAATTTTATTTGTGTACACAAAGTTGGGGGAACAAAGGTAATATTTATACTCCAGGTGTGGTCGAATCAGAAAACAGTGGAAGAGCTTTATCGCATTAGTTGACCAAGGGAGCATTTCCTAACAAACTTTAGAATTTTCAGAGATTTCGAAACCACCTCCGAACAAAGGTGAGTAAGGTGTTAAGAGAAAATTCCAGGTCTCTCACCGCCTCAAGTGGCATTGGCACTATATTTAGATTGCACATTGTTTCTGGTTCTGTAAAAGAATGAGTAGCACTTCCCTATGTTGAGGTTCATATCGTTGCGAAAGCACCAACCTGCCACGTTGTCGATGTCTCCCTGAACAATAGCACGGTTACTTCATATGATATAGTAGAGGATAATTTAACCTTTTATTCAGATTTGTAATGTGTTAACCGTTAACTTGAACAAAATTCATGTGTATGAGCATATCATTGCAGCCAACGTTGCAGGAATGTTGCTGCAGAGTTATAAAATTCGTGCCCCTCGTCTGTTAAAATGTTCAGACTATAAAATTACTATTTCGAATCTGGTTTATTACATCACTAGTTTGATAATGTTTAAGTCTAAATTCGAATTATTTTAATGCTTGAGTTTTATTGAGACAATATATTATGTATAAGCCAACTTAAAAAATGCATTCATGCAGGAACCAACATGAGTGATATTCAAAAACCACTTAATATCGACTTATAGCCTGACAGCCAATTAATTTCAGCAAAGTTACGCCAGAAGTCAGTTGTCACCGTCTGAGAGGTCTCTTATTTCAACTAGATGTTGCTCACTCTTTGCTGCTTATAGTATAAATTTTCCATTAACTTCTTTTGTAAATATTGAATAGAAGTGTGGATCTGAAATAATTTCCTCCTTCTTACGTACCTCAGAATAGGCTAGAAGGGTTTCATACAGGGAAAATGCCGGCCTCCTAAGCAATGTGGTGGATATAATAAAATATCATATATATATGCACATGCCTCATGGGCCCATTCACCATAACTGCAATATTGCAGTCACAATTCACTATGTTCACTATGTCTTCGTCTACTTCCTTTTCAATCGAATCCCTATCCACTTTAGTTAGAATCGCTTTCATCTGGTACAGTCTATGAGTTTTGCAATTATTCTTAATATTAGGTTTGGTCTCCAATGATTCGTGAGTGTCATCTTCATCGACAAGCTTTTTTCAACTTTTTATTTCGCAGTTGTAGTTGCCTCTTGTTGTCCTCTTTCTCATCTAAAATAGCGTTCAAAGGTGTGGAAGTAAATATTTTCGAATGCTGTTTCCTACTGGATATCTATTTCTTTGCCATATTTTGTATCAATTTTGTTGACCCTGGTAAAAGTGTCATTTCCAAAAATGAAACTCCTGCTAGTTATTGAATATTATCTTCAATTTCTTGTACTCCTGTATTTGCTTTATTTTGCCGTTGATGTTGGGTTGAAGAAGAGTTTCTTCAAATTCAGTTGCTCGTGTAGGATGAAATGGGAGAGCAGGAGCAAAGTCTTCTTCTGAGATGATGTCGGCATTCATTCTTTTTTGAGCATAGATGAATACAAACGATACATAAATGCCTGAAGCATTGATGGCACACATGATATTTGTGTTTTTTTTCTTTTTCATCATTGATTATGAAGCCTAATCTTCTTTGAGGTTTTTCTGCATATATTTTAACCGGCTTCTGAACCGTTGTTATGCCGATTTTATTATCAGTGAACATTTTGGTAGGTGGAAATTGATATTTATCCATTACAGTAACCAAGACTTTGGAAAAGCATGACACCTCATTAGAATTTTACGCAATGGCATGATTAATACTAGTTGTCAGTGGTTTAGAAGTCCTCTGGGCCATCCATGCTTTGCACTGATTATTTTGTGAAAATGATTTGGACTTATGTTATTTTCTTTTGCATAAATAAATGCACATTCTTTGATTTCAGCAGGTGATATTCCATAATAAAGCTTAGAAATCGTGAGAACTGAAGTTTTTCATCTTGTCCAGTAAATGTCAAATAACCTCCCATTTGAAAGCCCCGAAGCGTCATTACCACGTTTTATTCAATTTTGTAGAGTGCTCCTAGGAATACCACATGTTCTTGAAACCTTCCTCGCACTTCTACCATCATGGATGGCTTTTAATGCAGCTTCCATTTGTTCAGAAGTCCTCGTGGCCTTCAGTGTGTTTCTAGTATACTTACTAGGCATCTATAATTTAAATAAACAACCTAAAAGAGAATATTCGTCAGACGCTGGTAATGATGGCCGGCTGGCATTTTTCGTAAAGCCTGGATGGCATTACCCGAAATTAACTTATAAAATATTTCATACCTTTATCCACTAAAACGCGCAATTATTGCCGAATCTATTTTACTGTCGAATGGTGCAGGCCATTTGCATAATATAACACATTTATAGTGTGTATATAATTACAAATTTATTGAAGTATTTACCGCCAAAAGTTTCTTCCTGCTACATGAACTAGCGACAAATGACGATAATTCACTACGGAAGATTTCGAGAAGACATGTAAAAATGCTTTAATAGATGGCACGACATGTTTCAAAAGCTAGAGGTATGTGTACAAGAATTGGCCGGTATTACCTGCATGGCCGGTATTCCCCATCTTTACACTACCCAGTGACCACAGAATAATTTTTAAGAACAACTTGCGCATGCCTAGTATCTCATTCGATGTAGATTTTTTATGATAAAAATGCAATATATAGAAAGCTAGGAGTTCCCTGCAAAATCATGTTAGTGATGGCGTTTTTACAGATCGAATATATAATTACCTTAAAAAATTAGTCAGATACAATGGTCTGTGCAGGGCACTTCTGCCAACGTTTCTGTAGCTTAAGATTATAAGTACATGATAGATACAGTAGGTATTACTTTTCGCGTTTTGACATTTAATCGTCACAAGCCGTTTGAATTTCATTAAAGTTTATCGCGAAGTCGATGTCGCGTCGTTCTCATCAATTACTCCAGAATCCTAGAAACCATTAGTAAAAGACAATTGTGTCATTCCAGGATGATATGGGCTCGTAATACGGCATTCGACTCTATTTTTCACGTATTTAAGTTGACGTTTTGCGAACCACAGTTCAATCTCTTTAAACCTACGTAGTCATTTCAACGTCACGAAAACCGCAATTTGTGATGTGTAAAGAGAAATCAAAATCCCCTAAAATTAAGTGAGCTTGTTATTGATTTTAGAACATTATAACTTAAATATACAGGCTGCAAAAGGTGAATGCTTGAAGTTAACACAATACATTCTTAAACTTACTTTTGTTTGCTGAGCGGTTGGCACGTCTTTATGGTTCAATGTGTAGTGTAATAGTCATGCACTGTGCTTGCGATGCGGGCAGCCCATGTTCTCTATTAAAAATTACCTTTTTTTAAAAATATGCGCGCCCAAAAGGGATACTCGCCATTTTTAAATGTAGCCCTTTCACGTCAAAAAGAGTGTATCCAAATAATTGCATCAAAATTTAATGAATTTTCTAAATAGTTATTGTATATCAAAGCAAGAATTTGAAAAAATCGTATAGTGTAATAACTCGGAAACAATCGGGTCGCCAAAAACAACCGACTCGCTACCGTTTTTGAGAAAAATTAAGTTGAGACCAACTTTATCCAAATGAGTGATAGCGGAACGTCACCTGCCAGACATGACGGCGCAGTTTTATTCACTACGCAGTGACGCTCCTAACGAGTATTTATTTCCTGACTGTCCTTTTCCTTGGCTGATGAATTCGTGTCGCGTCTCGCGTGATGGCTCAGTCTTATTTAATATCCAAGAAAAAGTGGGCTAAACGCGCTTAAAGAAGTTTTCACTTCAGTAAACTAGATTTGAAGAGTTCACTCAAATAGACGTGGGACATGAGTTTTATAACTATAATAATCACATAGCTGCTTCATTGTCACATTTATATCTGTGACAAATGTGAAGCATTTCCTATTTATGATTAGAGGCGCACTATGTTTTTCGAGACACGAATCAATATTATCCATAACATACTTCTACTGCTAAGATCAGATGAGCTTATTTTACAAGGTTAGATGAAACTCAATTAGTGCTTGAGTTAGTTTGGGTTAATATACATTACTACCAAATTAAATATTGTTTTGACAGTATTGCATTTTATATGCGAAAGTTACCGCTTTTCTAAGTAAGATTTGGCCTGGATAAAGGCAGATAGGGTATACATTTGCAAAAAATTACTTATAATTTAGAGTTAAACGTGATACTTGTTACCCTGTGTTGCATGCTCCGTTGTTTAACAGTTCGGTATTAATTTGTTATCTGCACCTAACAAGATGGAAAATTAAAGAGTACGGTAAAGAGCCTCATTAAAATGTATAACTGCCTTCATTAGCAGACAGATACGAATAGATTTGATCTAATAAAATATTTCAGCCAATACGGAGCTATGCGATATGAAATCGGCAAACTAGTAAGAAATAGAGAAGAAGCAGGACTACTTTGTATATTTAGAGATGCATTAGCAATATTAGTACATAAATTTAAGATAATAGAAGGCTCTTTTGGAAATATATTAATTAAATTCACACTAAGAAACACAAAAAGCGAATAATTTATTTATAGGTATCTCATATTATCAGAAAAATAAATAGGCAGAGTTTGCAATGCGAATGCTAAGAGCACGTATGGATTTTAATTAAGAATTTATTCAGATTCACCCTCGCACCGATCACAGTTGATCGGTCTCAATTCTGAACATGCCGTACAGTCTTCATGATATCATCTGTCATCTGTTGCATATGTCGCATTCAAGCCTGTCTGAATTGGGCGGATCTTTGTAAGTTTCATTGTATCTTGAGTAGTGAATTGTCTGAGCCCTTGGTCTTTCCTTGTTTTTTTGTTTTCATTAGGTCTCTTTTTAAATTTCTTTTTATTTTCTTGCCATCTGCTGTTTCAGTTTGTGTGACGACCCTACCAGATTTGCCGATTTCTTCCCTTTCATTTCTTTCACTGTTGCTTTAGAAAGGGATTTTATTATTTCTGATGATACTAAGACCTTTGAAAGTATTGAAACGGATACTCCTTACAAGTCTTGATGAGAGGTGGGAGGTTGAGGATTGTGGTCAGATTGAAGTGAAGGTTTCATGGTTTCATGAGTGCCAAGGGGTATATCGGGCATGGGTTCGCTTCAGCGGCAAACATCAGGTAAGTTTCCTAGACGGTGTTCTCATGAACTTACACATTACATAGTCGAAAGAAATAAAGGTCATAAACAACATACAAATCTGGTTTTCAAAAATATTATTACGAATTTTTTTCATTAAGGTCTCTTTGCATAAGACTGTCAGCAGATTCTCATAATACAATGAGGAGAGTAGCTCCTAGGGTATGAAAATATCAAAGATGTTTGCTGACTATTTTTCGAGGTTTTATAGCACCAAACAATGTCTAGATGTTAACATAAGCAATTCGAACTTTTCTAACATAAATATTACACAATATCCATATATCAGATGTATACAGGGTGTGCCAAACTAGATGGCCTATTAAAAGTATCCAGAGAATGAAAAAAGGTAGACATTTGAAATTTAGGCTGGGTCGATAAGAGGCCCTGATCTCCATTCTAAAAATATTTTTGACACTGCGACGTTGTCAGATCTACCCTTACCGGACACCAACTTCGCTTTTTAAATGGAATGCCCTGCATATTATTACACATTTAGATTCTACATACAATTCTAGACACATCTCATTAATAATGTCCTATACCTATCTCCAACTATTTTCGAAATATTGACAGTTGAAAATCGGCCATTTACCAAGTTGTAAAATCTGTACGGATAAAGATAGAGCAAAATGATTTGCACTTTCCTATCTTGGTTTTTCATAAACTATCGATTGACACTAACTTTATATTTAACCAGAAGTCAAAAAAATTGGGCTAAATTTAACCTCTGGTTAAATCTAAAGTTAGTGTCAAACGATAGCGTATGACAAACCAAAATAGGAAAGTGCAAACCATTTTGCTCTATCTATAGCCGTTTAGATTTTACAGGCTGTGAAACTTGGTAAATGGCCGATTTTCAACTGTCAATATTTCGAAAACAGTTGGAGATAGGTATAGGATATTATTCATGATATGTGTCTAGAATTCTATGTAGAATATAAATGTGTAATAACATACAGGGCATTCTATTTAAAAAAACGAAATTGGTGTCCGGTAAGAGTAGATCTGACAACGTCGCAGTGTGTATTTTTAAAATGGAGATCTGGGCATCTTATGAACCTAGCCTAAATTTAAAATGTCTACCTTTTTTCATTCTCTGGATACTTCTATTAGGCCATCGAGTTTGGCGCACCCTGTATACTCATTTACATGTCTTGGACCCACGTAACAGTCCAGGGCCTAATGTCTTGGCAGCATCTCTTATCAAATAGAGTAGCATGCCCAGGCATGCCCACTACATATTATAATCTGTTCCTTGAATTTTGGATGACAAGTTTTTTGACTTTGATAAAAGAACATATATAATTTTATGAAAACGTCTTTTCCACCTTTGACAGATGAACGCCATTGGAAAAAGCAAACATGCTCGCCGAAATGTTTTCATCGGACTCTACCTTAAACTTCCCCCAAGGCAAAGCTCTCCCCACCATATCGAACATTAACACTACCATGGCAGAAGTTAAGTTTCATCACCGTGATATTCGTAAAATACTCAAAGAACTAGATATGCAAAAGGCATCAGGACCGGACGGAATACCTGCCATCGTGTTAAAGAACTGCGCCATCAAACTAACACACAGTTTTTCCAGACTTTTTCTCTGTCTCACCGAAAAGGGATTTACCCATTTTCTTGGAAAGTTGATCGAGTACAACCTGTCCCAAAAAAGGCAAGAAAACTACGCCCTCAAACTATTGCCCAGTTGCCTTGCTTCCAATAATCTCCACAGTCATAGAACGTGTAGTCAATCAGCAACTACTCAAGTACCTGGATACCAACAAGTTAATCAGCGATAACCAATCTGGCTTTCGCAGAGAGAGATCGACAGGAGATATATTGGCCTATCTCACTCATATATGGAGAAGGGCAATTGAGAACTACTGAGAATCTCGAGCGATTGCGTTGAATATTTCGAAGGCATTCGACAGAGTTTGGCATGACGAAATACTCAACAAACTGGCTTTCTTCGGACTGCCAGCCTCTCTCTGCAGCAGGCTTGCCAGTTTCCTTAAGAACTGATCTCTGCATGTTGCAGTTGATGGACACATCTCAGACATATTTACCATTAAGGCGGGCGTGCCTCAGGGCGCAATACTATCACCAACTCTGTTGCTCATCTATATTAATGACCTGCTGACCGAACCCAATAATTATGTTTACAGTTTTGCATATGACAGAACCCTTGTCTCCCAATTTAGATCAGAAATTCTTATATCAGCGACTGAGACTTATCACCGCAGACAGGAGCAGATTACAATAATTTGGGGGACAGAAGATACCGCATCAAAACACACCCTAAAGCTGCTGGGTTCCATTCAGAAGAGAGCTGTACGTCTCGTCGGCGACTCGGAGTTGACCCAGGACCTGGATCGTCTGGAACACCGTTTTACAGATATTTCCATGGCAGATGTTCCCAGAATTTGTCCCGCCTCATCCAGCCCCCAGTAACACCTGTCAGACTGTAACGACAGACGGCAAGAGCACATCGGTTCGTTATACAACTGGAAACACCTAGAACATCGCTTTACAAGGACTCCTTCTTCTGGCGCACTGCATCACTGTGGTACTCACTACCAGGACCTCCGTGTCCCCCCAAATTACAACCTGCAGCTATTCAAGTAGCGTGTCAATCAACATCTTGGCACACACACAGCTCGTCGAGGATGTCCATTTAGTGTGTGTGTCATTGCCATAAAAAATGTTATTGATCAATTAGCACGATCCTCAAGCTCTGTGAGAACATTTTGACAAAGTGTCTGATAGTTGAGCTTGGCCCGCTTATCATCCGTCGTCAATTCGGTTTTTAACTAAGCGAAATCTCCTGGAATATGTTGAGTTTCTGTCGAACGCTATGGAGGATGGATTGCAAGTGCACTCTATTTACACGGACTTTTTGAAGGCATTTGACAGGATTATTTACTCACTTCTGGTATCTAAGTTAAAGGCAATGGGTGTTGGCAGTTCTGTGCTCGGATGGATGGAAAGTTATTTGGCAGAACGATCACAGATTATTCGATTTAACAACTTCAAAGCAATAAATTCACCTGTGACACTTTTCTTTACATTTTTTATTAATGATGAGCTCTTGTCATAAATACAGTCAATGTCTTTTATTGGCGGACGACTTGAAAATGTACATGTTAAGACTTCAATCTGATTTCGATCGTCTGGGGACCTGGTATGGTATAAATTGAATAGATTTAAGTACTTCCAAGTGTCACTCTATCATATTTCATCTAATATGACTCTTGGGCATCTCTATTATATCGGCGATCAGTGGCTATCAACTGTCTCTGAAATGACAGATTTTGAAATTATTATGGATAGCAAACTCTCATTATGAGAACAGTCTGTCACTACTCGTACTAAATACACAAGTGTGAGAGTTTTATTTTTATTCACAAATGTGAAAATTATAACGTCTTAAAGTTGAGACTATTGCAATAATTTAACTATACCAGAGCTCCTGCTGATAGACGAATGCATGTTAGTCTACGAAAAGCACCACCAGAAAATTGGCAGGACACGGAACTTTGAATGTATATCTACTTGCCAAATAGGTACTACTTAACATTTTTTTTATTACTTTTTAACCTAAATTCATTATTCTGTTTGTGTTCTAACAGCGTCTACTACTCAGCCAATAAGACCCTTCAAACTTATCCAGTATCTGGAAATAAATACTTTCTCTACATTTATATTGCTTACTTTTATTCAGTTGTATAGGGTCGCTTAATTGTTTTTTCTTGTTTTGGAGATTGGCAAGTAAATAATAATTTTGAAGGACGTTGATATATTGAATAAGTATTTTCCATTTTCTCTGCCTCCGTTCATTTTAAGGAAGTTTTTTTTTAAATTAAGTGTAGAAGTATTAATTTTATTCGATGAAAGAATCCTTTAGTTTAGCAACTGGATATACAATTACAGTATGGAATTTCACTTCCATTTATTTTTTCTGTGCTGTGACGATTAAGCTGAGCTTTTCCTTGCAATTACCGATGAATATAGGGGTAATATAAAAACATTATCTGTAGTGAAAGATCACATCGATAATTCCTAATAAGATGCATCTATATTTGCTCTCATTG
The DNA here is from genome assembly GCA_016904865.1 of Pissodes strobi. Lineage (NCBI taxonomy): Eukaryota > Metazoa > Arthropoda > Insecta > Coleoptera > Curculionidae > Pissodes > Pissodes strobi. The sequence goes on along the minus strand of MU191127.1, from coordinate 12,904 downwards.
AGAAACTACTGACAGCTCTATATGCCTGACCGTCTGTTTTCATTAAATGTTTGCAAAATATATTCTCAGCGAACTATCAGTTTAATAATATATTATTTAACAAGTGTATATTGCAGGCCATAATCATCAGAATATATTATGGTTCATTATACGTGAGTAAACGCTATTTATGTACAAGAGCGTTACTAAGATGATTACGCGCGGAGAGCGACAGTCCAGCCCCAAGGATAGATCGCTCGATGGACGTAATCATCTAGTAATATAGTGCATACAAGATTTTATTTCTCACTTCACACACACTAAAAAGCAAAAACTAAGAGATATTTTTAACTTTCATATTACCCTATAAACAATGCGTATCTATGACAGTTTGACGATTGGCTGGTTTGATTATAAGAAAACGGTATAAGAGGGCGGTATGAATCCATAATACCCTCTCATAACGCCCGGGGTGTTATGGTTATGCAGCTGAACGCCCATCGTCCGGGCTTAGCTAGAGCTGGGGCGAGCCTCCCAGATAGGTTACACCCTTCATGAACGATGGCACTAGTGTTAGAATCTCCAGTATAGCGAGCATGTTCTCCTGAAAGTTCCGACTTTCACAAACACTTCAACAGTTTTTTTATAATAATTATTCAAGGCACAGGCAGAAATTATCCCATGGAAACATCCGGTTTCCCCCGGCGTGAATGGGGATTTCTTCTGGCTAGGACCCCAGATTCTTCATCGGGGAGGAACAACGGTCCCTGAACGATTGCCACGTGTACACCCTATGGCGACCAATGAGCCGCTACACAACGCGTGTTAACTCAACCGAAGACGAAGCGGAAGTCATTTTGGTTATGTTTATATACGGCACATAAAATTTTATACTTTATCTTCAACCAAGCAAAATACAACAGAAAAAATGGTGCAAATAATTAAATATTGAAATCTTGCTTGCCATCGAAGTTAGGCATTCCTGATTCGAGTTTGAATTTTATTGCACCCTCTCTTGCCCTTTTAGTACATAGTTTTGTTGACGACTCTATTACCGTTTTGACGGCTCGTGGGTGGGAGTAGGAAAAGCCTCGAAAATAAAAATTCTCACTCCCCTTTAATCTCAATCAATAATTTAAGTTGTTCCTTTGAAATTGTCGTCAGACCACTAATGTCTGACTCCGGGGTTTCGAACTTCTTTGTCTTCATCGGTTACCATGGTACGAAAATATTTCCCGAGTAGTAGCTATTACGCTGAATCACTGGATTTTAGGATATTATCTGACAAGTATCGTTAGTCTGAAATTAACCGGTATAAGTGTCCAGATCCATCTTTACATAAAATAGGTAGCTGTATTCTAAACCACATTGCTGCATAAACTGAAGGATTCTCAGTTGCAACGTTTAAATGTAGGATTCTATTTGCTCGTGTCCATATCCTAGTGATTTATTTGCTAAATCTTCTGGAAATGCTCTTGGGTTGACAGAAGAACAAATTTTGTGCAAGTGGGATTGATCGGTACTTAGGTCTGTTTTAGTTATCTGGGGTGTTTTCCAGCTATTTTTGGTATGACACATTCTCACAAGTCTTGAGTAATTTTCCTATAGGGCCCGAGAATGTTTTAGGTCTTGATAAATATAAAAAAATATCGAAGAATCAACTCATTCATATGCAAAATCTGAAGTGGATTTTGTAAATATAATTCAAGTAATCTTATCATTCCACGATATTTTCCCTTATTTGTATTCTTCCCATCGCATCCTAATGCGAGACCTAAGACCCAATGCAGTTGCCTTCGGCATTCCACAATCTGGCACAATGTGACCCAGATACTGAGATCCTGGCTCTTTTGTTAAAAATATAGGTTTCTCAACTATTATTTAGTTGTAATATTTACTGCCTTTTTTTTCCATCAGAATCTTGTCTTTTCGTCCGTCACAATATAAAGTCTCTACTTCAGCTATTTTGTTTTGTGTTTCAATCCTTGTTTACGCTTGAAACCTTCACCTTCTGATTTTGCTCTTAAGTACTATTGTTCTAGGTTAGGGTTTCTGTTAGTGGGTTTCGCACATAGCGCATTCGCCCAGTAAGGCTCCCGTTCAGGCTTACCTAGAGCTGGGGTCCCAGATAGGTTACACCCTTGTTGGGTCGGGGGCACTATATTTTTGGATCCCTCATGATGTCGAGCGTACGCTCTCTTGAAAGCTCCGACTATCACACACAAATATATAATGGCAGCTGTGAGCTGAATCTTAGCAGGCATAGACATAAATGATCCCGCGGGAACATCCGGTTCCCCCGGCCCGGGTACCGGCGTGAATGGAGATTTCTTCAGGCTAGGACACTCGATTCTTTCTCGGGGAGAAACAACGGCCACTGAACGATAACCACGTGCTCGCCCAATGACGACAAAGGAACCGCTACAAAACGCGCTTCGAAGACGAAGCGGAAATCTGTTCTAGGTTATGTTCCTTGTATACACACCCAGCTCCATCTCTCTCTGAAACACCAAACCTGTTACACATCATCGATAAAGAAGAATCACCTATTTCCTTCTTTTCCCTGTGCTTCGATCTGTCTTGGACATTTTCTTCAGAGTCGCTCTCAAAGTTCGAGTTTAATTCAATGATTTCTTTACTGGTATTGAGAATTGGTGATTTTCCGTCTCTTTCGCTCCTTTGTTTCTTCTTCTAGACATGTTTGTATCTTCTTAGTTACTTCTTTGTCAATACTACCAATAATCATTTCTCAACTGAATCGTTGATCTTGTAAAAAGGCTCGTTCTACCATTGGGACATTTTTGTCTCTTGAACAAACACAACAGTCAAACTCCGAGCACTCGCAATACGAAATCAAATAATTATTTTTTGACTTTGAATCCGAGATTCTTTACCTTACTAGCAAGTGATGACTTACAATGTGATTTGTTTACGTTTTTTAGGAGCACATTTTATAATTTGAATTATTCTTGTAAGGGACACGATTCTAATTGGCAACATCTGGAATTGGAACCGAAGCACATATTTCTTCCAATCTCGATGTAATAACTGTTGCAACATCTGCAAATGATGGGTCTGATATGGTGTACTATCAGGTATGGATAATGAAGAGATCAGTATAGTATCTTCATTCATACCTGAAAAAAATAAATCATAAGTCAATATCAAGGTTAAAAAACCTGGTCCACCCCCGGTATTATCTTTAATGACAAATTAGACAACCCTTAGAGATTGCATGAAGACATGAAAATAATGCAAATCTCCAAATTCAATGTTTAATACGCCAAAAATAACACTACTTGGAGAATGATGAACCTTGGTAATGAATAAATGAGATACCAGATGAGAGCACTCGTACTTAGAGGACTTGAGGGCAATATAAGTCTTAGAGATATAAAATGCCAATCTTCTTATACATGACTGTCTTAGACGCAACTCTGTTATCAAAGTTGCACTGCCTCCGTTACCAAGGGCATGAACACTTAATGTCTTATTACAAAAAACACTTTAAGTGAAGCAAATGCGATGAAGTGCATGGAATCAAGACATGCAAGAGTCAAGTTCCTGCACTCATGTCCACCATGCTAGACTGGCAGGGGCATGGTCGACAAGACCAAGGCTGGGGTATAAATGGAAGAGGAAATAATAGACAGCCACCCCCGAACTTTCGATAATATTATAGTGATTTTCCAACACATATGGAAGTCCCTCAAGTTACTAGTAACTTGGTAAGTGACACTGCTCAACAAAGCACTAAGTTATCGAATATTGTTGCCGAGATAAACTTTATCAAAGACTAGTAAATTGTTCTTTGCATTGAATGAATTTTGTTGGATGCTTAGGTCTTGTAATGGGGATAAGTTTCGAATAATGCAAGGAACCGTTCAGTTCTTTACCATAGAGATACACTAATACGATATTTAAGATGACTTGCTTCCAAGAAATTATTTCCCTGCTATTTAACCGCAACTTAGAGGAAAATTGGTATTTTAATTAAAGAAAAATAAAACCTTCCTTTTCACCTACTAAGAAAACAACAAACTGTTAAAATTATTCCAAAGGGAAGATTGCTCAAAAATCAATGCGCCAAAAATCGATTGTCAGCTCAATAACGTTGGTGATCAAAAACTAAATCGAAGTATCAAAAACTTGTTCCAAAAATCGAGAGTGTGGGTTCGATAACAAATTATAATGTGGCTGCTCAATAATTGAATACTTAATAAAATCGCGTTTTCCAAAGCAGGCCGAACGTTGGGCGCCAAAAATTTGTTACTTTTTTTCTTTATTTCTAATTTTTAGGCGCAATACCTTTACTCCAGAATTAGAACAAATTGAGAATGAGTAGAGTTAAGTTGATAATCCAAAATTAAAATCAAGAAATCCAGAAAATTTACTACTAACGAATGCGCAGGCTATACCGAGCTGTCTGCGAAGCATGCAAATTAGGCCCTAGCTCAAAATTCCGGAGAGTAGGAGGGAGATGAGGTTTATTTATATAAGGCACAGTCAGAAAATCCCCCAGTTGGAAAATGGAACTCGTTGTGGCTTAGGCTTCCCAAAAAAATTTTTTTAAGCAATTTAAAGTCACAAGATCAGCAGTGTTTTATTTTCATAAAACTTCATTTCAGAAACGAAGGGTATCGGGAGCGCAGAGACACGGCTTCACCAAAGCCAATGTGGCCTCGCCCACATTGCTGAAAACAAAGTGGGTGCAGCTAAGTTATTTGTATAAGATCCAACTCTACCACAAATTAGTTATTTGTGATCCTACATTAATAATTTGACTCATATAGTCTTCCACTTTATTTGTTATCCTCCCTCCTCACCAAAAAAACTAAAATAGGGGTTTTCACAGTGTTTTCCCCATGTTTACCTCCCTCATCATTTCTACCCGTGAAAACAAGCCATTCGCCGATAATGCTTACTGGCGAAACGCTTGAAGGGACCATCAGGTCCCAAATAAGACAATTATGAAATGGAAGTGGCACTTAACTAATGCATACTTGGAAAACAACACACAACACCCCATTACGCGATTTGCGACATATGCTGGGCGGTAGTTGAAAACTCTTATCGATCATGAGCTTATAGTCAATTGTATCTTAGAAATTCTGTATTCAATAACCTAAATAGATGATGCTATGTTATGCTACGATGCACCTGCATATGAAAATGAGTGCTTATTATTTGTATAGACTGTTCACATTCCATATTACACATTAGATATTTAATTATTAGGTAGGGTTAAACCTGTATATTAATCATCGGTTTTCTCGTACTGGAAAGTTAATGATCCTTATAATCGTCGCTATTAAGAAAATATTCCTTTAGGGCTAAACGGTTATCGATGTCAATGAGAAACTTGGGAACCCTCGATGATTTTTTTATTTTGCGACAGTATACACTTAACGAATTGACTAGTGAAACTCTAATTCCCACCTTTTCCCTGTAAACTTTATTGCCAGAAATGTATTATATGATTTATAAAATGTATTGCTTGATATGAGATTTTACGCATTGTTTACAAAATTGGTTTATTTCGTTAGTTCGAAGAAATAAACGATAATTGACATGCTTTGAGTAAACAGCGACCGTACCCTTTTGCTTTAGCTTTGTTTTCATATTAGATTATTTGTTTGTAAGTTTGTATTATTATCTAAATCATATTTACAACGTTGGTATTAATTACGAGTAAGTATTTCAACATCCATTATTCTACAAGATGATTTAAATAATAACCACGCGCGTCAGAGAATAAAACATAATAAGCAATCTCATTAAAGCCTTTTAGTAAACCACCATTTCTGTCCGAAAAATATATCAAAAAGGATTTTTAAATCAGTTTTTATATGTTTTCTATTTTTTTTCACTCTGAAATATTTTTTTATAACCGAGCGCGCTCCTCGATGAGAGCGAAATTCGTGCTCTAATTCCCAAAGCCTAAGCCGGTTTTCTTTTAAATTAAACTTTAATTAAATTTGAAATTTATTTAGCTTAGTTAGGTATCCTATCTTAGAGCTTAAAGCAACGCTATAGATAGTTCCAGTTAGCTTTAAATGATGTTTTAAATGCTGTTTATAGAATAGAGATTATAAGCCTTGCAGAGCTCTTATAAAGAGAGTGGTTTAATTAGATTTTCATTACAGAAGAGCAGAAAACTTTGCTTAACTAACATTTCCTTTTAATTGTTAAAAACTGTTTTCAAACAAATTGTGTAATTACATAGAACTTCACAACGGATAAATAATTTACTTTGGGCTAGTTTCTTCTTGCTAATTGAAATGAGAAAATGCACATATAACAACTAGAAATATCCTAGTGATATTGTTTTGTTATCAATCGGCATCCAAAAAGAAAAGGTGACATTTAATATAGAACTTGTCTGTCAGTTTCTGCTCAGTTAAGTATTCTTAAAAACTTCCCCAACATGAAATATCTGAAACCAAAAAATAAACATTGCTCTTATAAAAATGAAACATCAAACTTTGCCTTCAGGGGTGAAATTATATTGATTTACCTTCAGTGAAATAAAAAAATTTAATTCTTAAAAATAAAATTGAATCTACGCTAATATTTAACACTACCTTCCCAGCAACAACTGTTTCTACTACCTATTCCCTCAGCATGGAATTAATTCAAACACAGCAGTTTTCGCAATTTCTTTTAGCCTAGGAGACCTGGTGATTGAGTCGAAAAATGTATTGCGAAATGCGTCCTCTATATCCCAGAATTCGCCCAGCATTGCTTGCTCGTGTCTTAGTATATTTTCCACCTTTTTAACCAGCTGGTGGAGTGCTGGGTCTAATGCTGGTTATAATATTCGGAAGTAGACTGTAGACAGTAGTGATGAAGACAAATTAATTTACAGCGATTTATTATCTACATTTTCAAAAATTGTTCATAAAATAATTATTAATGTACTGCTTCAAGATACTTCCCTTGTAGCGTTGTAAATGCTACCAAACCCAGTGATAAAGTGTCTTCCCTGTCACTGGTAGATTTATGTGGTTGATATTCTCGCTACCTTACATTGGAAGTTAACATATTTATTTTGAACTTAGAATGTATATCTTAAAATTTAAAACATTAACTATTTCATTCTTTGGAACATTGGAACGCACCCAACCGGTATCGACGAATACAGTACAGAAGGGTTCGTGGTCGTCCCGCATTTTCGAAAGTTCTCTTGATAGACTTCTAAGACATTTTTGGCAATTGACGTAGTCTTCCTCTTCGAAACGATATACCAGTAGGAAAAGTTTTTCAAAGCCGAAAGATTATCGTGGTAATTTTGACCATCAATATCGATAAAATATCGTCTCGTAAATGTATTTTACGTAAAGTGTAACGGGTATATTATATCCTCGTGTTTCTATATTCGATAAAAATTATTTATAATTTAATTAATCCTTTGACCGGTTGACCGGTTTTTCACTAGCTTAGAGAGGTTCTGCGGTTTCATTCCGCTTGTTTGAGACCTTTTGTCAAAGTGATGCTGCCCACATGGTGTGACGTGTAGTTTTACAGGAAGCGCCAAAGCCCTAATTGGGGCCAGCCAAGAAGTTGTAGGAGTTAAGGACTAGCCACCCACACATTGGTTAGTTTAGTTTTTTATACTCATTTGAATATTAGTGTTTTTCACTCTAGCCGGTCTAGCTGAGAAGTAAGACGTTATTAAATGCGGTTAAACAATAACATCAAATGAATTAAATTAGCCGAAGATACAATCTGCCAGAAACATTTATTTAGGATCAATTTTAAAATATTATTTTCCGAAAGCATTCGATCCATGTCCCTATATTATACTAAGCTTAAAGCCAAGCGAAGGATGTCAATAATTTTCAGGCTGCCTCGGATATAACCAAGGCAAATTTGCATTTACACACTACAGCTTACATGAGAAACCACGGATGAATATTAACACTGTCTGTCGGCTAATATTGTCCTTACCATAAGGGTAAAGTAATCGTTAAGCAATATAGGATGATCTTTATAGTAAAAAGCGAGGAAAACCTGTTCGAAAAGTAAATTATAATGTTTGATTACTTGGTGGTATAGTCCCAAACCACATAGTTATTTATATTAACTTTTATCAGTTGTGTAAAGGACATTATTACTTAAGGCTAAATTATCCACGTTTTATGGTCAAAATTGCACAATTTCAAACACAGCCACAATTGAGCTTCCAGCACAAATCACATAAACAGGACTGTTTAAAGCTATTTCTTAGCCCGTCAATTACATTTTATTAGTACGAATTGCTAAACATGACTCAGCACATCCTCATTTCGCACCAAGGCTTGATGGACCAAGAATACTTAAGGCAGCAGCAATTTTTAATTTGTCTGGTCTGAACTTCACTGAGTAGTGAACTGAACAGGATTAAGCCGTTTCACGTCACATGTCACGCTCGGATATTTAATGCTCATTCAAGCAAAATAGTCTCGGGAGAGAGAGAAACAGTCAGGGGAGCGAGAAAAAATTCTTTAGGAGCGTTCAGCACACTTCTCCTTGAGTAGAGAGTGGAACTGAGCCGTCACGCCCGTTGCGTGATGCTCTGCTATCGCTCATTCGGGTAAGGTCGGCGTCAACTTCATTTTTCTCGGAAACGGCAGCGAGTGGAAATTTGAAATTTGGCACATTGTTAGGCAACACTTGGGGACTGTCGACGGTCAACTGTTTTTGACGATCCGGTTTTCCGTTTCCCAGTTATTACGTCAAATGTGCGATTTCTAATTATTTTTTTTGATACACGATAACTCTGGAAAAACTTAATTAATTTTGATGAAATTTTCTGGACATATTTTTTTCGACAGTCTTCCAAATTCCACTGAAATTGGCGCGAATCGTAAAATGATGAGTTTTTTTTGGGCGTGTATATTTTTGAATAATTTATACGTCAAAAAAATTAAGAATAAAATGTATTATGCCCGTCTGTATCCAATATTCACTTTTGACGCACGTATTTCTACTGGCGACTTAGCACAGATGGCAAAGCGCTCGCCTAGCATGCGAGAGGGACCGGGATCGATGCTTGGCGCCTCCAAAAAACTTTTTTTTAAATCTATTCAGTTTTTAATATCGCATTGTTGTAATTTTCACTTTTGTCGTGTCGTCTTAAGCACACACCGTAATATTTATGAGCATGCGATGTCATGTGACACAATGGTTGGTTAAATCAAGAATTTCTTTATTGAAAGCCATAATGATATTTAACATTTGTGCCGAATTTAGCAGCAGTTGTGAAAATCGAGGCATACATAACAAGGGTTGCTGATTGCTTTGATTCGAGTTAAAAAGACGCGAGACATCCTCAAGAAAATAAATGCTGCTTGAAGGGGAACTCGCAATGACGTCCAAAAGGCAGCTCCTGTGTGGTTTAAGAGCATATTCATTGGATCATACAAGCGTCAGTCGTTACTTCGAATTATTAACTAAAGACGTCATCGTTTTCAAACGAGAGTTATTTCTGATTTGAGCTTTTTTTATGTCAGTGGCACACGCACGAAAGGGAGATCCTTGAACGGTTCTTGAATAGTTGCAGGTTGTAATTAGGGGGAAGCAGATGTCCTGGGAGTGAGTTCCACAGTGATGCAGTACGCGAGAGAAAGGAGTCCTTGTAAAGCGACGTTCTAGGTATTTTCAGTTGGACGACGAATGGGTGCGCCCTTGCCGTCTGTCGTGAGTGTTTGACAGACGTTGCTGGGGGCGTGCCAAATCCTGGGAAAATCTGCCGTGAAAATATCTGCATAACGGGGAGGCCTTTGCCTTATGTCTGCGGTCTTCCAGATTCCGGGTTAACTCCGGGTTGCCGATGAGACGCACACCTCTCTTCTGAATGTAATCCAGCAGCTTTAGGGTTTGATTAGGTGCTACACCCCAGATGTGTGAGCAATAGTCTAACACGGTCTTATTTGCGCTTTATAGAACAAGAGTAGCTGCTGCGGTGTATAGAGTTTTTTGTTGTTTATTGTTGTTGATCGAGACACGCAGTGGTCCAATTGACGAGGATAAAGGAATGATCGATCTTGTCATATTGATGTCTGGACACGACGTATTGGCTTTCTTGGTATACGCGGCTGCTTGGGTTTTCGCAGCATTAAATTGGAGAAAATTCGTGTCGCCTCAAATTCGTACTTTCTCCAGATCTTGATTAATTGTTGTAATCTGCTCCTATCTGCAGTGATAAGTCTCAGTCGCTGGTAAAGTTTTTCCTGATCTAAATTGGGAGACAAGGGTACTGTCATCTCCAAAACTGCAAACAGGATTTTTGGTTTCGGTTAGCAGGTCATTAATATACATGAGGAACAGAGTTGGTGTCAGTATTGCGCCTTGAGGCTCTCCCGCATTTATGGTGAATGTGACTGAGAAGTTCTGAGAGTTCTTAAGGAAACTGGCAAGCCAACTGCAAAGATACCCAGCAGTTCGAAGGACGACAGTTTCTTGAGCAAGCCGTCATGCCACACTCTGTCGAATGCCTTCGAAATATCTAACGCAATCGCTCGAAATTCTCGGTAGTTCTCAATTGCCTTACTCCATGGTTGGGTGTAAGTCGCAAGATTAAGCAAATAAGGTTCTTGTTGTCAATTTTTGATGGATATATTAATATAAGATTTAAATCAGAAGGAAAGCAAGCCAGCAATCTTTGCTTCACGTAGTTGGAATCAGTTGTTCGGAGGAGAATACCTGCATTGCGACTTTTACTTTGAAGTTGCAACTTTTTCCCTGGCATCTGTAATTTTATATTGCTAAATTGTCATAAATAAAATAAAACTAGAAAACTTATGTTTTACCTAAAAAAACACAATTCCCGAATTAAAAAAACATTGGTGCATTGTTGCACAGCATCAAAAGTATATCAGTAAAAATTCCGAAAGAAACTTTAAAGCCCTATAATTAATTTAAAAAATTTGTGACTTAGACTTAGACTTAGATCTGATCTATATTGCTCCAGACAAAAATTTAAGCAAAAAAAAAACTGAAAAAACATTTTCATCTCAGGAAATCGATTGACCGCAGTGATGAACCATGCTTCTCAATAGAATGCAGAGGCAGGAGACAAATTGCTAATTCTCCAGGTGATTTAAGAAAATAAAGAAAAAGGGGAAAATAATGATTTCATTTCAGAGAGAAATGTATTTTTGTAGTCATTTGTTTATTCGACATGAAACATCAGATCGTAAAATATTTTTCCAGATTTCAAGAAGGAGTATAATTTATTGTTAAATATGAAATCAAATAAAAATTTGAAAACATTGAAAAAATCATCTTTCGCACACTTTTTAAGGCGAAGAAGATTGGTTAGAAACCATCCGAATACCTCTTCCATTGAGTACAATAAGTGTACAAAACTTTTTAAGTGTATATCCCTGGGCAGTTAAATAAAGGAGTATGGAAATTGCGCTGTGTAGCACAGCTACACAATTGTAATCAATTATTTCGAGTAAATATTACTCTGGAAGAATTATTTCCGGCTTGCTCTTGTCACAAATGCCCCAATTTTCAAGTGGTTTTTCAAATAAAGTGGGGTTGAGAATCTGGACAATGATTAAGTTGATAAAAATATCTTTTAGCACATCAATCCAGGGTCCTCGGGAAATCCTGTTTTAATGCATGCAAACTGTAAGTATCTTTAATCAATCAATACGTCGACTATAGTGTAAAATAACGCATCAAACTAAATGAAGTTATAAAGGTACGGAATACAGTATTATTAAAATATGAAATATTTGTTTGTATATAGCCAAATTCTACATACTAGAACAACAAATAGCTCAATCAAACAACAGCCTTTTCTATTTGTTGTTTAACCTTTGGCTGTTTTTAAATATTTTATCTAAAATATTCGGTTACATGGAAATAAATATTGTCGCGACGCCACGCCTTGGTTAGCGTGCAGGAATATAGTTCAGATTCGGGATCGATCTACGTCAGGTGAGAAGAGATGATAAAAATTAAAATTAATAACAACGTCTATTGGTCAAAAACTTAATGAGAAAACATTAACAATGTCTATTGGTCAGAAGCTTAATATGATTATATTATACCCGATTACTAAGGTGCGCATGTTCTCTCGACTGAGTTATATTTATGAATTATTGTTTATAGGGTTTTGTCACTGTTTTATAAATATAGTTTTTCTTAAGGAGTTTGCTTTGTGTTTCTTTTATAGTTAGCTTTTCACTTAAAGTTTACACTACACTTGATCTACTGATTCTACTTTGAAAATTATCTTTCACAGAACTTTGATTAATTTATCATAGATTCCACTTTTACTACTGTGGATATGAAACTCCTGAAATTCACGTCCATGTGGACTGCCCAGGAGCTGGTTTTAAGTGAGACACAAAGTCCGCCGAACTGAAGGCTCGCTAGCGTTTTTATATGATAAAATGTGCTGATCGTTGCACGTTTAAGGTTAATAATTTTACATCATCTTATTATAACTATACAATACAAAATGTCATCAGTGGTTTTGTTACTTTCTGGATCCATGTTGATCTTTTGTAACTCCACCATTCCTTCATAATTTGCAACTTCAAGTTCAAACTAAGGACAGAGTGATATTTATTATTATTTAGCAGTTTATGTATTTTAGTAGTTCACAATATTGATTTTACCAATTACCCAAAATGGGCAAAATGTCCTAAATCTCCAAAAAATTTACATGAGAGTAGAAAATATTTGTCAAGCATCCTTCGATAGTATTTTAAAACAAAATTTGAAATAAAGTAAATTAATAATTAAAATAAATCTAAAAGTTATAAATAATATAAAATAAAAAAACAACATGTCACATAAAATATACATCAGCCGCAAACGGCATAGAAATTACAATACAGTAGATTAATACCTAAATGACTTCGAGTAATAAGTACTAAAGCAAAAATATATAAGGCAAAGAATGCTAATTCAAAAAAAAAAT
>JAEQML010054525.1:0-37938 GCA_016904865.1 Pissodes strobi | reverse complement strand
TATGAATATGAATATTGAATATGAATATGCCTCGGTTATCCACCGGTCAACACTCCACCTACTGAGGACGTTCTCCCACCATGAAACAAGATGTTGCCTTTTGTATAACCTTGATACATGATTGTAGAACATCCCCAATAGGCGGAGTGTTGACCGGTCGATAACAGAGGCGTAATTGAATAAGGTTATATTATACAGTGAATCAACACTCAGACTAAAGAAATAAGATTCTACAGGAGGGCACAACCGTATTTCATGATCATAGAGCCCTCACGAATGATTAGGTAATTAATTACCTTCTCCATGAGGACTCACTCTCGTTAACACACTACTAATTTTATAGCCCCAGCTTTAATAACCAACAAAACGGAAAAAAAATCTTCCTGAGCACTTTAGTATTTTAAAAGTGTCTTTGTTGTTATCAAATTGAGGAATGTGATATTAAATCCGCACAAGAGAACTACTGATGATTCTTTTAGCATACATGCAAATTCTAGTCCCATTTAATCAACTAAAACTTCATTTCAATACTTTGAATAAGAAAAACATATATATGAACACTGCTTACATTTACTTTAGTCAAGTTCAGCTCATGGTTTAGGGCAATACCTTTAATCGACTCCTGACAAGGTGATAAAATAACGTACTTAAAAATATTCAGTCATTGGCAGTTGAGCATGGACTAATCACTTCTTCTTTTACCAGAATATATTCACTCTCAAGTACCTTTCTTCCGATATCCTTGAACAAACCGCTAAGAACATTTCGTCTATCGACAAGCCTGGCATATTCTGTTCCCAGAAAAATCAAACAATCCGCCAAAACTTTATTCCTTTCAGCAATGGCGAACGGCAATTCATGATCGAGAATGCAACGACAGTGTTGATAATCCATTAAAACTTCGTCAAATTGCTGCTTAAGTTTCCCTAAAGAGTTTTCGTCTACATTTAAAATTTCCAGAATAATTTTAAAATTCTTCAGTGCCAACTTATAATTGCACTCTCTCTCTCGGAATTCATTATAGAGCTTTTTTATGTCGCTACTGTTATCATATAAGATCGTTAAAAGTTTCGCTTTAAATCCTTTGAAAGTAGACAGGTCGTAATTCTCGTTTAACTGTTTAAGAGAAATAGAAATTTGCTCATTCGTGTATTGTTCTTGCGCGGAGTAAGCATTGAGGCAGGATGATAAAGCGCCCGCTGACTTTACTTCCAAAATTATACAGTCGATGTGATTCAAGACGTGTTCGATAGCGATCTCTAACAGATTGTACGAATCGGTAAGCTGAAACAGTTAACAGGAATATGTTACACACAATTCTCAATTCACGCCTGGATCTCCCTGGCTTATACAATATGAATTAGCGACCCTAAACCCCCCATACCAAAAAGTTATTAAGTCTTAACTTTTCAGAAAATCATTTAACGAGAAAGAGGCAAAAATACGCAGTATTTTCTATAAATTTAAAATTGAAATCCACTACATTCTATATTTTTCAATAACCATCATCACTACTTCATAAGAACTTAAAGCGGGTTTATTATTTAGATGCTTGTTCAAATAATTATCTTAGCATAGTTATTCGCCTAAAAGATATTTAAAAATTCAATTTACCACTTTGTGTTGCTCCAGTGCCAAAGTTTCTTCCAGCTGTATGTTGGCTAACTTAATTTTTAATTCCTCGCATCGATTTTCGAGCACGTAATCTTTAAAATTTGCTTCCTTTGGCACAGTAAAATTGTATTCTTCCTCGTAGTATGTTTCCTGAGGCATATCCATAAAACGTTTAATAGTCTGATGTCTGAGAAGCAAATTTAGTTCGGATTCATAATTATTTTCATTAATATTGTTGGAAGATCTGAATAATTTGTCAGAATCCTTGACAGCTCTCATTGCATAAACAGTTTACCTATAATAAATGTAATTTGTTGAAAAATTGAGTATCATCGGGTGGCAATAATAATACTTTCTGTCACATTGGCAGGAAATGTAATCTTCTTAAGGGTCAAATTATGAACCCGCTGGTAAACATCCCGATAAAGTTACCCTGCTGATAGCGCTAAAAATAAAATTATGAACAACCTCTTACGCTTGCCAGGAGGATAAATAGTTCATATCAGCAGGTTAAATTAACAAGCGGAAGAAGCAATTGGTAAAGGCTTGCCAGCGAGTTTAACCTAAATTTCTATACAAAAGAAATGTCAAAAGTGTTGAGAGTAAAACGTATTTTATTCTTATTTTTTTGGATTTTGTTTATTTTCTATTATGACGAATAACCACAATATTAATATTCCGATTAATCGGGTTAATGCTTTAAATTTTGATATATTTTCCGATGAGTCAGATGATGAATTAGATGATTTATGATGTTGTTCACTATAATCAGATTTTTTATTTCTTTTGTTTTAGAAATTATACTCTTGATCCCATTCAACAGCTTCTTACTTGTTTAAGATTTTATGCTCGAAGCAACTTTCAAATTAATGTTGGTGATCACTCAGGAGTACATCAATCTACAACCTGTAATATTATTAAAAAAAAGTAACCACAGCAATTTGTCCTCTTAAAAACGATTACATAATATTTCCATAAGGAGGGGAATAATAAAAATTCGTAACATCCAGGGGGTGATCAGGCTGAATGGTGAAATGGGTTCTTTTCAATAAACGCAATGATAGCTGGTGAAGATAATATGAAGATTAGACATGCCGATTCAAGTTGGCCAGCTTATGTTCCCCTTATTACGATTTTTAACAAATTAAATGTTAAAAGCTAAATTTGAGAATGACGAATATGACATTCAACCAAGGTACATTGACACCAAGGGATGCTACGACACCGTGTTACTTGTCTAATAATGCACTCGCTTTCCTGTTCGATGAAATTCGCTTTGCAATGGGCGGAGAACAAGTGACTGTGGTTCGCAAGCCAGGAGTAACAACATTAAAAACAATGGTATCCTTTGAATCAACACGATTGAAAACATTGTATTCTTGCGGCTAAAAAAATATTTGATGACACCATTAGAAAATTCCATAACACAAGCTGAAAGATTATTTCAAGAATCTATAGTGCAGACTAGAAACATTCTTGAAAGAGCCATAGGGGTACGGAAAAAGATGTTTTTCTTCAAACGTCAGTAAATCCATCATTACTCGACTGTGTAGGCGGCCGTGAAGTTTCGCTTTTCCTCCGCCGGAGCTTTACTTTTCACTTTTCCGCCGGCGGAGGTAAAAGTGTTGTCATAGCAACATAGATACAATACAAACCGACAACAAAATAAGCGTCAACAACTCAAGATTTATTAAACTACAATTTGTATTTCTCACTCAATTTGTGACTGCATTTCTAAAAATCACTAATTTAGGAACAAATTGGTTATTATTTAATCGAACTTACTCAATAACTGCTTATCAATACGGAATTAAAACGCAATCGGAGAATCTTAAAAAATTAATTATTGTTGACAGTGTCCACTGACAGCTTTATGTTACATTATATTCACCGACACCGGTCTAAGCAAGGCCACCTACGACCGTGGTCTAAGCCGCCTTGCGAACCCACTTATCTTTAATAATAATTATTATTATTACTATTAAAAAGAGATGTTTTTGCATTAATTTGTCGACATTTGAAGAAAAAACAGCATATTTTATTTGGAGGAAAAGTTACTTTTCATGGCTTGCTCTCTATTACCAGCCTCACTCCGTTCGGCTGTTAAACACGAGCGCGCCATGAAAAGTATCACTTTTCCTCCATATAAAATAATATACTATTTCCATGCTTAGCCGTTTGTCTTGGAACAAAATTTTTTTTTTACTGATGATATGATTATTTTAGCAACTTCTATTTTACACAACTTAGCAATTAAAGAAAAGGATGAACAGACACCAGAAATTAATCAAGAGATAGAAATGATCTTCAAGTATCTAATGATCAGAATGATGAACGTAGGAGATATTTAATTAATAATTACTATAATAGTTTGCATTGTGACCAACATTAACTATTGAAAAATCTTATTGTATTATATAATAATATTTCTGTGCAATAATTTAAGATAAAATACGCATTTAATATAAAATCGGATATTTTATATTGCTATTTTTTGTACTTTTTATATTTCTTTGAAATGTTCGTTTGGTATGTATACAATGTCCCAGATAAATCCACACCAGATGCGAAACCTCCCGCCTAACGCATGAAACAAGAATTCGTTTAAAGCTCCGCCTCCTTGGGATGGCCAGCCATCCCAAGAAATAGTCAGGGCAAGCTCTAGTGTGATTCTAAACGCGAGCCACGCGAGTCTTATAGTTTAGTCCGAGAGCGTTACGAAAAATAATTAATCTTTATTTTATTTTTGTTAAAAATACCTGGTTATAAGTGCCTTTATTTAAATTGTTCTACTAGAAGCGGTGGCGAAAAATCATTATTTAAATTACCCCGCGATCCTGAAAGGTATGTATAAATGTTGTTTAATGCACATTCCAGCACATTTATTTCCAAAATTATTGCATATTCTAAAATCGAATGAGCACGAAATTCGTGCTCGCGATTAAATTAAAACTAACCAACCGAAAGTTGATTGAACGACTAACCAAAAGTTACCAAAAGCACCAAAACGGGCTAAAACGCATCGAAATAGATTAAAAATATTGAAGTAAGTTCAAACTAACCCAAATTAACCGATTTTTGGTGACTAACCAAAACTAACCAAAAACATTAAAAATGCTTATAACGTCTCGGTACCGGTTAAAATGGCTAAAATAAATTGGAACTAACTGAATTTTACCTAAAGTTGATTGAACGACTAACCAAAAGTAAGTAAAAGCATCAAATCGAGCTAAAACGTATCGAAATAGATTGAAAATATTAAAACTAATCCAAATTAACCGAATTTTGGTGATTACGAAAAATAACCAAAAACACTAAAATTGTTTATAACGTATAGGTTAAAATGATTAAAATAAATTAAAACTAACGGAAATTAACTGACAGTTGATTGAACGACTAACCAAGACTAACCAAAAGCACCAGAAAGGGCTAAAACATACCGGAACATATTAAAATAAAAATATTAAGGTAAGTTGAAACTAACTTTAATTAACCGAATTTTGGCGACTAACTAAAATTAACTAAAACATTAAGATTGGTTATGACGTATCGGATCCGGTTCGAATGACTGAAATAAATTAAAACTAACTAAAACTAACCGAAAACTGATTGAATGACTAACCAAAACTAATCAAAAGTAAGCATAAACACCAAAAAGGGCTATAACGTATCAGAACTGATTAAAGGTATTAAAATAAGTAACTAACCCAAATTAACCGAATTTTGACGACTAACTAAAATTAACCAAAAACGTTTAAATTGGTTATAACGTATCGGAACCTGTTCAATTGACCAACAAAATTAGAACTGGCTGAAAGTATCCGAACGTTGATTGAATGACTAACAAAAACTACCCAAAGGTAACTAAAAGCACCAAAACGGGCTAAAACGTATCGAAATAGATTATAACTATGGAAGTAAGTTAAAACTAATACAAATTAACCGAATTTTGATGACTAACCAAAAACACTAAAATTGGGTATAACGTATCCGAACTGGTTCAAATGATTAAAATAAATTAAAACTAACTAAAAATTTGCCTTTTCTGGTGCTTTTGGTTACTTTTGGTTAGTTTTGGTTAGTCATTTAAACAAGTTTCGGTTAATTTCAGTTGGTTTTAATTTATTTTAGTCATTTGAACCGGCTCCGTACGTTATTATCAATTTTAGTTATTTGGTTAGTTTTGGTTAGTCATTCAATCAACTTTCGGTTACTTTCAGTTTGTTCCAATTTATTTTCGTCATTTGAACCGGTTGCGATGCGTTATAACCAGTTTAAATGTTTTTGGTCAATTTAAGTTAGTCGCCAGACATCGGTTAAATTCAACTTACTTCAATATTTTAATCTGTGCCGATACGGTTTAGCCCTTTTTGGTGCTTTTGGATACTTTTGGTTAGTTTTGGTTAGTCGTTCAATCAATTTACGGTTGATTTCAGTTAGTTTTAAATTATTTTAGTCATTTGAACCAGTTCCGATACGTTATAATCAATTTTAATGCTTTTGATTAGTTTAGGTTAGTCGCCAATATTCAGTTAATTTGGGTTAGTTTTAACTTACTTTAATATTTTGAATCTGTTCCGATACATTTTAGTCCGTTTTCGTGCTTTTATTTACTTTTGGTTAGTTTTGGTTAGTTATTCAATCAACTTTCGGTTAGCTTCAGTTAGCTCCAACTTATTTTCGTTATTTGAACCGGTTGCGATACGTTATAACCAGCTTAAATGTTTTTGGCCAATTTAAGTTAGTCTCCAGACTTCGGTTAAATTCAACTTATTTTAATATTTTTAATCTGTGCCGATACTATTTAGCCCTTTTTGGTGCTTTTGGATACTTCTGGTTAGGCGTTCAATCAATTTTCGGTTGATTTCAATTAGTTTTAAATTATTTTAGTCATATGAATCAGTTCCGGTACGTTATAACCAATTTTAATGTTTTTGGTTAGTTTAGGTTAGTCGCCAATATTCGGTTAATTTGGGTTAGTTTTAACTTACTTTAATATTTTGAATCTGTTCCGATACATTTTAGCCCATTTTGGTGATTTTATTTGCTTTTGGATAGTTTTGGTTAGTTCTTCAATCAACTTTCGGTTACTTTTAGCTAATAACAACACAAGATTTCCATGACCGCCAGTTGGGAAAAAAGAAAGTGAATGGCTATTGCAAATTTTTATTTTTCCTGAACCAGTCCACAACAAAACACATTTTCATTTAATTGGCGCAGACCAACTATTTTAATTTTGAAGAACAATTCTATAATCATACCCAGATTATTTGGTGCAGGCCGCGTATAACCGCCACGTCAAGATTAAAGTTGGCTGACGAGGAATTTGCCGATCTTTTGCATCTGGTGTGGGTTTATCTGGGACAATGTGTCCAAAAAAAGTATGTAACATGTGGCAAACTTCTTTATTATTGGTTTCGCAGAAAATTTTATTCTTGATAAAAGTTGATGCTTGGAAAAAGAACTAATTTTGACAATGCTAAAATAAGGATAAATTATACAGGGTATTTAAGAAATAGAAATATTACGGTTAAAAAAACAAAAACAAAAATTTGGAAAATCGGAACTGCTGTACAGGGTGTCCCAAATTCGAACCTCATCATTGGGATCTCGGAAACTAGAAGAGATACGAGATCGGTTAAATGGAGGCAAAGTTGCGCAATTTGATGCTGATCAAAATGCCACCTTGAAAGTTAAAAAATTCCGAATACTTCCGAAGATATTTAGAAAAAACCGAATATTCGCGATTTAATTTTTATTTTTATATGACTCTATTTAAATAGATATAACAAAATAAATTTCATATTCTCATTGCCACTTTTTCTGTTCTACAAGATGGTGTTATCAGATTTTCAAACCGACGTTTCGTCTTTGAGCTGCCATAATCAACTTTGTTTTTTTAAATACGGCCCTGGATTTTTATTACGGACTTTAAGAGCTTCTAATGTCCCAAAATCAATGATGTATAGCACTTTTTCGAAAAAATCATTTTAAGGATCTCCTGGTAAAATCTTGCCAAAAATATGTATTCTGTCTCTCTCTAACACATGAGTTCTTATGCAAAATGCCATTAATATGAATTTTTCAAATAAGTGCGATACATCATTGGCTTTGAGACTTTAGATGCGCTTAAAATCCGTAATAAAAAATCCAGGGCCGTATTTAAAAAAACAAAGTTGATGATGGCAGCTCAAAGACGAAACGTCGGTTTGAAAATCTGATAACATCATCTTGTAGAACAGAAAAAGTAGCAATGAGAATGTGAAATTTATTTTGTTATATCTACTCAAATGGAGTCATAAAAAAATAAAAATGAAATCGAAAATATTCGGTTTTTTCCAAAAATCTTCGTAAGTATTCGGAATTTTTAAACTTTTAAGACGGCATTTTGTTCAGCATCAAATTGCACAACTTTGCCTCCATTTAACCGACCTCGTATCTCTTCTAGTTTCCGAGATCCCAATGATGAGGCTCGAATTTGGGACACCCTGTACAATAAATAAAGTTCCTATTAAAATAAAAATAAGTCAAATACCATTTTTCCAAAAGTGCTGTGTTGAAAAAATTAAGGACAAAATTAAGAATGAGGTTTTTCCACATTTTTTCAATAATTGTCATGAATTTTCTCCGCATCAGTGCACTTTTGGAGAAAATGGTATTTGAGTTTATTTTTTTTTTAATAATAGGAACTTCATTTTTTCTGCAGATGGTTTTCCGATATTCCAAAAATTTTGTTTTTTAAACCTTAATTTTAGTTTTTTAAGTACCCTGTATAACATTCTTAATTTAGCATTGTCAAAACTGTTTTTTTTTTCAATCATCAACTTTTATCAAGAATAAAATTTTCTGAGACCAATAATAAAGAAGAACATATGGGAATTTTCTATACTTTTTTTGGACGCACTATATAATATAATGCTGAATGAAGGCCAAAGAGTTTTCAATAAATTGGAAATGTTTTTGTTAATTTCTCAGAAAATTTTATGCTTGATAAGGTTCTGCATAGAAAAAAACTAATGCCAAATATTTGAGTCAGATATACAAGGTGAACATAACCCCCCGGAGATGTGACTTAAAATCAACATAATTTTGAAAATGAATACCTACTTTAGGACTGCAAATTTAAAGAGAGCTAAAATACCTGTCAAGAAACATGTCTAATACATTTTTTATATTATTAACATTTTTCGGGAAAACTTAAGTCAAGAATTTTTTGGTATTTTTACAATTTTTCAAGTTATGAACATTCCACCTGAAGCCTACGAAATATCTGATAATAATCGCGTGATTGTAGGCACATTGAAAACATTATCTGGTGAAAAAAGAAGAATATCTTTTTATTGCAACCCAACAACAACACCCTAAATTGTGAGTTACAATCCAAGTAGAGTATCGATCTGAATTATACAGCTTTCATAGCCACATTAATCGGATTCAAGAAAGAAATATATGAAAAAAACGTCAAGCATATTTCAACTTCTCCGATTAATATTAGGAAGACATAATTATTCGTGTTAACTGTAATATAATCGTCTCAAACATTATTTCAATTTGACATGGATGTAGAACCTGGCTATAAGCTAACAAAAGGACCAACAAATATCATATATTTGCCCGCAATGCCTGAAGGATGCCAGTTTATAGACAACATTACACTTCGCATCTTGGATGACAATGGGGAATTAATAGATTTTCAAGGTGAAAAAAATTATAGTTAAACTAGAATTGAGGAAACATTCGTAAATAGTTTTCAAAATGGGATTTTGTTACAATCGAATTGAACCAAAATCTATCAGGATTCTAAATAAAAGTGAAATACATCGTCCACGATGAATCACTCTTAGCTCAGATCTCAAATCGATTAGATATAATATCAGTTGAGACGACCAGAAGTTCCTGAAATCCTTGGTTCTAATGTTGAGGTTATGATGTCTTCAAGCGGAAAGATTGAAGTTTTCGGCGAACCTGTTCTTGACAACTCACTAGTAAGTTTTCAAAAGCATACCTTAAAACCATATGGATCACCGATATTTAGAAATTCCGGTGAAATTCGCATACCCGTACACTTTCAAGGCCTAATTTTGGATATATCAGAAAGTTATATTTACATTGAAGGTACATTCACACTAAGGGATGCCACGAAACCGTGTTACCTATCAAATAATGCACTCGTTTTCCTATCCAATAAAATTTGCTTTGGAATGGGTGGAGAACAAGTGACTGTTGTTCGCAAGCCAGGAGTAAAAACAACATTAAAAACAATGGCATCCTTTGGATCTACACAATAATTGAAAACACTGAATTCTTTCGGCTGGGGGCTATCGGCCAAAGAACGCCCTGTATATATATTGATGCCCAAAACTTGACATCAAAACTGTTTTTTGTTCGATGTAGAAAAAATGTGAAGAATAGCAATAAGAATAAGTTTCCTATTACTTGCAAACTCTTTGGCATGCACTGCATATCTCAAAAAACATTTATAATAGAGCCTAGATTTTTATTGATAAGTAACAATAATGTTTGCTAATATAGGAAATTTCAAACATTTAAATAATAGGAAATTAATTTTATGAACTTATGACAAAGAGATAATATACTTTTAAATTTAAGCAAGGGTAAGATTTTCTATGTAGCTTGCCCTTAAAACATACAAATTCTAAAAGTCAAAATTAGTCTGTCTCATCACTTTCTTGTGTTTCTTCTTTTAATTTTATGCCTTATTCGTTTATTTTTTCATCTGATTTCGAATATTTTATGTCTTGCTCTGCTTTTATTAACCTGTAGGGATGTTTCTCCTTTTGTACTTTTAATTCTTTATTCATATACTCAACTTGCACATACAACAAATTCCTTTTTTGATTCAGACCAAATTGAAACCTTCTCGGCTGCTTGTAATTTTGTTAAAGTGTTTTTTTTCTTTACTAATTTCATTATATTATAAGTGATTACAGACATATTAAATCTAATTTTTTTATATGTATTTGAAATCTACTTGTCTTACCATTCAGTTCTCTTGAGGTTGGTTGATTCAATACTTTTGGATTCCATTTTGGATAACTTTTACCATTATTCTTACCTAATCAGATTGAAAACACTATTTAATATAATTTGCGGTTAATATATTACGTTATTTCACGTCCATATTAATTAGATCACTTAAGTCCTATAACCATTTGTTGATCATATTTTCTATTAATATTATCATCATAAGTTTCGCTCACGTATCGTTTTAGAAGTTTCATTTACATTTTCACAACTTGACAATGTATGATATACCACTAACTAAACTTTCAAGTTTGCTTTCCTGATCGTAACGTAAAGTTTCGAGGGCATATTAAAGTTACTTTAAAAGTCGTGGTGGCTATATTCGCTAGTTTCTGTTCTCTGCAAAATAAAAATTAAGAGGAATGCAGTTTCGCAGTAGCTAAACACATAGTTTCAAATTTGAACAGTAAAGACCATACAAAATTGTGTGAGCGTATAGCCGAGATCGATAAAAATCTCCCTGTCTAGTCCAAAGTCATGTCGCAGTCACGAACATTTCGGTTAAATTACTGCACGCCATCTGATTCTGACTTTTCGCCAACTGGGCGCTGATAAATCAATTCGTATTCACCATCTAGAGATTCTTTGTTTTATTTCTTATTTCGAAAAGAGCAAGTTATTCGTAGAGACGTTTACTAAAGTGAAGAAAAAGAATTATAACGCTCGGAACGTCGCGTCGCTTAAAATCCTGCTTCAATTTTTCAATTATTACATTTTCTGAGAAGCGAATAAGCTCGCTCAAGAAAATTTAATCTTTTATTTTTCAAATTTAGCGTCAAACCTTCAGTTTTCAGCGAATATTATAATATCGCTTTTATAAATATGGGCAGCTGAAAGAAATTCGTTTCAATAAAGTCGTTTAGAAGTGTTATATATATTTAAATGTAAAAATCAAATACTTATCGTCTGTCGTCTCATATACACTAGATGGATTATTGAAAAATAAGAGAGAGTAACAACAGAATGAAATAATTATAAGACTAGATTATGCAATTGTTAACTAGGAATATCTGGATTATTGTATATTTATTTCAAACTGGTGCTGTTACATGTCAAATTAGTATGAAAACATGTAACAGATGGAGGTCAAATAAAGTCAGTTATTTCACCTTTAATCCTAGATCTATTGTGCTAGTCTGTCAAGCTAATTATAATACTACTTACTCGTTTAGATACTTGCATGATTGTCATATTATGACCATAGCCTTTTATCGATCTATTAAAGGTAAAATTGAGAGTTCGGTTCGAGAATAACAACCGCAGAGAAGCGACAACATAAAATCCCGCCCAAAAATTTAGAATGGGAGGTAAACATGTTAACAGTCATCTCCACGTGCTTATCAGTTTAGTTTAGTCCGAGATTAGTTTAGTACAGTTGTCGACGACAACATTTTTGTGTGAACGTCAATTTCCCTTGGTTTGTTTGTGTGTTAATTATTGAAGTGACTTCTTTAGCGATGACAATCAGAAAAAATTCAACGTTTATCAAAGCCCGGGCGCCCCTTTAATTAAGCATGTTCCAGTATAGCTAGAGGGCTGAAATTTTCAGGACATGTAGCCGGGGTAAAATGAGGATTCTGGACGAAAACTGGACCTCGTACCCCCGTTCGGCCAGGAGAGAGTCTAACTAGACTAAACTAACCCAATCTATTAAAATGTATTATAACGTATCGGAACCGCATTAAATGACTAAAATAAGTTGAGAATAAATAAAACTCCGAAAGTTGAAGCGACGACGAACTAACCAAATCTATTAAATTTGATTAAAACTTATCGGATCCGCTTCAAATGACTAAAATAAGTTGAGAATAAGTGATAGATATGATAGAATGTTATACGAACGTGTCATGTTGACTCAGGTCATGTAGGACTTCATAAAGTTGTATCTAATTTAAGCAAAGTTTACTGGTTTCCAGGAGTGCATGAAGAAGTTGAGAAATATACTGTAAATTGTCTCAAGTGCATTGAATGTTCATCGCTTAGTGGAAAACCGGAAGGATGCCTCCAGAGCATTCCAAAAGGAAATCTTCCATTTCAAACCATTCATGTTGATCATTATGGGCCCTTGGACAAAACCGGGAAAGGTTTTAAGTAAATACTTTCAGTTGTCGATGCTTTTACTAAATCTATCAAGCTTTATGCTTGTAAAACAACGAAATCAGAGACCGTGGAACCACTTTTACAGCCAATTTGTTTAAGGAATTTCTAGAGCAAGAGTGTGTTAAACATGTTTTAATCGCTACAGGCACGCCACGCGCAAATGGCCAGGTCGAGCGATTTAATCAACTACTAAATTCAATTTTGTCTAAGATTACGGAAGATCCTTCAAAATGGGATAGGTATTTACATGATGATGAGTTTGTAATAAATAATACAGTATGTCGTTCTACTGGGGATACATCTAGTAAACTATTATTTGGTATCGATCAAGTTGGAAAGGTAAACGATATCATTAGATCTATTTTAGATTCTTATTCTGATGTCGACCGAGATTTAGTTAATATTCGTGAACAGGCTGACAATAATATGAAAAAGATTTCCCAATATAATGAACATTATTATAATAAAGGTCATAAGATCTCTAGAAAGTATAATATGAGTGATTTTGTTGTAATTAGAAATGTTGATTGTACTCCAGGAACAAATAAGCAGCTGATTCCAAAGTTTAAAGGGCCTTATGTTGTAAAAAAAATCTGGATAATAACAGATACCTAATTGAGGACATAGAGGGTTTTCTGGTTACTCAAATTCCATATTCAGGAATTGTTGGCCCCGACCAAATAAAACCATATTTTTAACAAATTCTTCTATTTAATTTAAGTACTTATTGCTTATTTTATAATATTAAATATATTTCCAATACGGTTTTGATATCTATTTCAAGGTGTATTTATAGTTATGGTCTGAAGTAGAGATTTAACTGGTAGTCACTGAAAACGTGTTTGATTGTCTTTATGCACTTATGTTTTAAGAGAAATAACTAGGTATGTTTTTTAGCTCTGATGTGGGTACCCAATTAGAACGTTATTTATGATGTATCTAATGCTTATGTAACTTTGAAATTACGTGTAGAGTATTAAAACTTATGATAAAACTTATGTTGTGTGTTGGGTCGCTAACTAGAAGTGAATTTCTAGTACGCCCCTGGCATTATTTAATACAACCTCATATCTATCGGGCGCCTTCGTCACACTCTATAGTTAATAACAGTTTCATGTTTTTTGGGATGCATGATGTGTGTAATCTACGCGTCGTTCTCATTTTTCTAGCGGAAGACGATGCCTTCGTTCTCCACCTTATACGGGACCTTTTTGGAGTAAGATGTTTTGCGTTCTTGTATCTTTAGTATTTGCATGGTTGTATTATTTCGCTTTTCTTTCATTTGGGATCCGATTTAATAAGCTTAATTGATCGGCGTGACGTTATCCCAATTAGTGATTAATTAAGGTTGGGGGTTTCTTTTTATTATTCGGATTGCCTAGATTATTTAATAATCATAAAATATAACCGTTTTCATTCATATCGTACTCGATTCCGTGGCTCGATTGATAGGCGTTACGGCGATTTGATTAGAGAGCAATTAAGGCTTATAGGTTTTGTATTCGGTTGGCTTAATCACTCGCGGAGCTTCGCGCTTGATTTAGTTAATCGTTATCTTTCATTTCGGTCTCAATTTATTGGTTTAATTGATCGACATGATATCAAGTTATTTAGGTTAATTGAAGCTATTGTATTTGAATAAAATATTCGTTGTTATTTATTCTTGGGATTTTGCGATTAGCCAAATTATTCATTTTATTTTATTTCCGACGAAATGTAATGTAGATTTTTGATAATTTAGTACGGTCTAGCCGCGAGAGTAAAATTTAACTGTGGGTCATTATGCTGCTTTATCTAAGGCATCTATGGTCTACAGCCATATGTGGAAATTACTACTAAAACTGCTAATTTCATGAAGTTTATTCTATTACCGAAGTTATGATTGATGCAATGGGGAATTATTGTTTTTATCTTTAATTTTAACTATTAATCTTGCAATTAACTTCTAGTGATTTATGTGGGTAGTTGATTGAACACTAAACCGGGAAATTCGGTTGTTAATGTTTAGGTTATGCAGTTTTGTTTCTTATTAGTTTCCGTTGCGAAGCCATCCTATCGTGTTATTTAATGCAGTTTACATATTTTCGTTCATTGTTGTTTACCGTATTGAACTTTATTCTTGAGTTTATTAAAGGTCGCTTTTTTATTTTAATATTGGAAAATCGTTCGGACCATTTGTTTGCCAAATTCTTCTAGTACGATGGTTTTATTTAAGTATATTTTAGGGTTTTTGTTTCGCTATGTGGTCCGTACTTGAATTTTTCTCTTGAATTATTGAAATTCAGGAAGAAATATGCTTTTTATTTGATAATAATATTGGAGGGTCACTCAGACCATTGATTGAAAAATATTTTAATAGATTTGGTTAGTTTGGGTTAGTCGTCGAATCGACTTTGGGTTAGTTTCACTTAGTCTCAACTTATTTTACTTATTTGAGCCGGTTTCGATACGCCATAAATAATTTTAATAGATTTGGTTTAGTCGTCCAACTAACGATACGAAAATTTCGTAACGCGGGACGAAAACATAAACCATGTAATGATGCGACCTTGAAAAATCACTCTAATGAAACCAAAGAAGCATTCACTTCAAAAAGGTTAGAACGCGACAAATGAATAAACTCTGAGTTAAACCGTTAAATCCTAAAATATATCTACTATTCATAATACATTTCTAATAAAGTAAACAATAAACATGTTATTAATTACATGTTTTATCGGTGTATAGCATTTCTTTTCTCTTCATTACATTTTACTCAGTGTATTAAATCGGTTATCTATCATATATGACAAATTGAACTTGGCTCTCCAACTTCAAAGGTTGTCTATTGTCGCTTCTCTGCGATTGCTATTCTCGTGTTCGGTAGTCGTATACGTAAGTTGATTTTCTCGGGCTGCTTGATGGGATCGATCGAGCTTTATGAACATTTTCACTGGCTTAGCACAATCATTCAATAAATCGTACTGTATTCTGGCCATCGCTATCGAGAACACATTCAAAGATAGAGGCATATTTAGCAATGCATTCCAAAACAATCAATAATGAATTCTCTTACCTTTTCGAGTCATCTCTTCGGTGATAATATACATTAAATTAGTCTCATAGCTGTCAAAAATATTGGTTTCGGAATTTGTCGGTTATTTTCCTGGATTTGTTTGAATATTTAATAGGAAAAGTTAAAAATTCAGTCAATGTTTATTTCTGATATAACCTTCAAACGTCAGATTACTGATAATAATTATTGTTGGTTGCCTATTGAGGGATATAATAAATGAAAGGGATACTCTTGGGATGTTGCCAGAAACAACATAATTGATTGATATGCTACCATCAGTTTGATGTTAAACGACTGTCTATCGCTTTCGATTGATGTACGCAGGCAAGCTGTTTTAGTGGTTGCGTTGTGTTCACAACATTGCTCGGGTTGCTCGCAGCTGTTCCAACAAAGGCGCAGGCTCTACGCTAAAGGTGCGTTTAGGCCTGAATCATTGCGCCGCGGATTCATGCGTTTACCGGTTAAAATGTCAGGAGTTTAAATGGCCGCCGGTTGGAATGAAGTAGTTTCTGTTTCATTGGTCATTACGAATAATGGTTTTATCGTCGGTTTTCCTTGTACTGCCAGCAATATAAAATATCTTACAGCCTTAGGTACGTTTTATTGCATATTGAAAATGTTATTAAATTTGGTGATCGCCATTTGGCTGTATTTCACGTGTGTTGCAGGACAATGTAAAGCTGGCGTATTGGTCGAATTTTTTCTGGCCCTTAAACGTCGAACTTGGCGTTCTAGGTGGACGATCTTGGCTTGACCTCGTTCCCTTTCTTGGTAAGCCCTCCAAAGAGGAGGTAGTGCGTAAACCTGATTAAAAGATTAAGAATGGTTAATTCGTCCTTACGGGGATAATCTTATTTCAGGCTAAGAGAAGTTGGCAGTTACTAGTTTGGTGGATTGAAATAATGACTGGGTTTGTTGGATTTTGGTCTAAAGTCAAGATTTCTATTGGTAACTGGCCACGTGCGGAAGATTCCGGAACAAATTATGCTGTTTCCTTCCTTGAGGAGTACCTGTAAGTAGGAGAGCACCTTGCTCCTATTCGTCATCACTATCAAAAACCCTACTTGGAGCAAGAGTATATATCTGGAGCTTTTTTTTATAAGTTGTTGTTTGGAGCGAGATTACTAGCTAACCAAGCAGCTACCAGTGGGTACGGTTGATTGTTTTTTTGGTACCGACTGCAGCCATAGAGGTAAGGACATTACCTCAAAAACCACTGAGTTTTATGGGTCCCAAGGCGTTTAGCAGCAGCATACGTGCAGAAGGCCGGAAGTGATATCGGCTGAGACCAGATAAGTCTAGTTTAAGTTTATGTTGTACACATGCACACAAGTACTTGTGAACTTCTACATAATGTTATTAGTATTTTTCAGCGTCGTATTAGATTGCGTGTTTTATTTCTTTCTGCGTCGTATTGATATAGATATCTTTGGAACTGTTTAGGTGTAAGCATGGCTTACCAAAGATAATCTAAATAACTGTTATGTTTACTAGAGTGGATCGATTAATGCTCATAGTTTTTTTCCATATTATATTTCTCTATTCTTACAGCTTAATATTTATCGTGGTAAATGATGAACATTCTCGTTCTGGCTGATTAACTGTTTGAGTGTAATAATTTTACATAACGGTATTTCATAAACTGAATCGTTAAGGTTTATTTATGTACAACTGCGAGACGTATACCATGGTAGACGCGCACGAAGTTTAGCAGTTAGAAGTATTATCCTGTTGACTTTTATTACTAGTATGATGAGGCGATAGATGCCTTATGCATATTGGGTTTATAATTGATTTGTTGCAATTGGTTTTTGATATTTTTTAATAATTTGGTATATTATATTGTTACTTCCATTATAGCTAAACGTGCCTAACAATTGTTCAATTATTCTTTATCTATCTCACTTTCATTATCACATTACATTAAGTTAGAAGTCGTTATAAGGTCCATAGAAAAATATTCCGTTTTAACTCCTATGCTGTTGTAATTTATCGCAAATTATATAAAGAAAAGTAAGTAACTATGGCATATAAATATGTTAATAATAATAATAATAATCGTTTATTGTCTAACAGAATATATCCATTTATAAGACAATCTGACTTAAAACTAATTAACATGAAAATTATAGAATAGAAAATTATAGAATAGTACATGGGCTTATAATAAGTATGAATAGCAACATCATAGCACAATTTCCATATAAACCAACTATAGAACCAAACAAAAATAAAATAATAATTATACAAATCATAAAATTATAAAATCATGAAATTATAAAACCATAAAACTACAGAACTACTAAATCTCCCCTGGTACAATGTTTAACAACTGTTCACAGGTTAGGTTGTAGACATCGACGTCACCGCAGATAGCATTGAATAGGCTCATAGCGCTGTACAGAGGAGTTTTTATAAAGAAATCTGTTCCAGGCGTGGGGAAATAGAAAACTAGTGGGTTTCTTGTGGATCTAGGAGGAACATGTATTTGTATTAGCGTTAATAATTCTGGGCAGTCAATTTGGTAGTGAAGAATTTTACGGAGGAAGTTGACTGATAGATATTGTCTTCTATCTTTTAGTGAGGGAATATGAAATCTTTCGAGATATGTTACCTGATCTATGCTTCCTGCGGGAAAAACTCCGTCACTTTTGTATGCCAGATGTTTTAAAAAATTTCTTTGAATATTCTCGACCTAATTAATGTATTTAGCATAAACAGGAGACCATATACTAGCACAGTATTCAAGTTTTGATCTTACATAACTAAAGTATAACATTTTGAGTGCACGAATATTAGTAAATTCTTTTGCGTTGCGAAAGATAAACCCGATAGTTTTGGTGGCTTTTGAATAGACTCTTTCAATGTGGCCTTCAAATGATAGTTTAGCGTCGAATGTGATGCCAAGATCTTTAAAAGTAGTGTACCTATTAATTGCTGCATTATCCAAATCGTAATTAAAATCTCTTAATGTTTTTTTGTTTAAGAATGACATAATAAAACATTTGTCTGTATTTAAGGGAAGGTTGTTTATTTTACACCAATTGTTAATAATTGACTCCAAATCCTTCTGTAGAGCTCGGCAATCAGCCTCATTTCCAACAATCCTATATAGCTTCATGTCGCCCGCAAAAAGTAAAGCATGACTTGATATATTATCACATATATCATTTATAAACAAAATAAATATTAGTGCTGCCAAGTTACTTCCCTGAGGTGCCCCACTGGTTGCTAAAAATTTAAAAGAACGATAACCCCTAACTTCAACATATTGTCGTATCTGCTTTAAGTAGGAGCGGAAAAGAGATACAAGTCTATTCCTGAAGCTCATTGCGTAAATCTTCCGCAAAAATATATCGTGGTCAACCCTGTCGAAAGCCTTTGAAAAATCAGTAAAAAAAACGTCGATTTGGGCTTGGTTGTCGAGTGCCTTTCCGATGAATTGCGTGAAACAGGCCAGGTTGCTTGTGGTGCTCCTATTAGAAAAAAAAACATGTTTTTCGTTAATAATATGCTTGACCTGTTCGAAAATGCATTCATACACTGAGGACTCAAAGACCTTTGCAAAAACAGATAGAATGGAGATGGGTTTATAATTGGTGGTATTATTGACACTACCCTTAAATGGGATATATTTTTGCCTCTTTCCAACCGGAGGAGATGTATTGGTTTTCAAAGAGAGATTAAATATGTAAGAGAGGGGTCTTAGGAGGACAGAAGCAATGAAACAGGGGACTTTATCGGGTCCCTGGGTGGTTTTATTTTTCAGTTTTTTAGCTGATTTCAAGATGACCTCGTCAGCAAGACTATCTAAACTGATGAATGAGCTATGGTTCATTTTATTAAGGGAGGTGGGAGAATTCTTTGAAGATATGGTGTAGACACTACTAAAAAATTCAGCAAATCCTGAGGATTTGAATAATCTGTGGTACCATTAGTCATGACTTCAGGTATAGAAGAAGAAGATTTTTTAGTTTTTATAAATGACCAGAATTTTTTGGAATCAGTGGTAATACAGTTTTGTACAATTGAATGGTAATTTTTATATGCCACATAAATCATAGTTTTGGTTTTGGCACGAAGTGTATTATACTCGCATCTTAGTGGCTGAAATTCCTGTTTTTTTAATTTCAGGGCATAAACATCTACTTAATACCCTTGGTACATAAATAACTATTATGGTCCTTGTATGGCTGCTTTAATTTATCATAGGTAAAGTATTCGCTAACGTTACATTTCGTGATTCGTCTATTTAGTAACAGATAACATTAACATGTGACGACACTTATTTTTATTCGATAATAACGCTCAGAACATTTTCCAAATAAAATCGCAATCGTTTCGTATAATTTACTTATGCAGCATCAAAACTTGAATGGGGCCTAAGGTCTAATATTAAATAAATTATATTGGGGTTTGGAACCTTCGGCAACATGCACTAAAACAGAGCTTTATCCACAATACCGGTATTGTGGATAAAGCTCTGTTTTAATTAAATAAATTAGTTATTTACAATTTAACTTAAAATGTTTTTTTTATTAATTTTCCCAATTTGAAATGGGATAGGCAGGACAAGTGCGTCACACGTCACAAAACCTGCATTGAAATTATTATTCCAATAAGGTATAGACAAATTTTGTGAAAATGCTATAGATAGGCGATTATTATTGTGAAGTTTTGTACACATTCCAAAAAGTGACGAAATTTTCCTGCAACACTCTTCCATCCTCCAAATCTCAGATGCGGCTGGAAATTTAAGGCTTTATGCCTACATTTTTTTGAAGGCTCAAAATGAACATTATTGGGCGTGGCACGTGAAAAAATTTTCCTAATTTAATATTCCTTAAATGACAGAATTTGTGATGATCAAATCTGGTGGACGTTTTACGAAAATTTGATAAAATATATATTATTATAGATATGTCACTCGTATAGAACACAATATTATGCTGCTTGGCCAATGAGAGACAATTTCTCTCAAATATTCCCTAGTACTTTGACAATCATTTTAAAACTAATCGAACAATCCACTTCCACGTTTTTTGTATACCTATTAGATTTTTCATCTCGAATTGAACATACGTTATGATGCATAATTTGCTCTAAAAAACTTATGTTATTCAAGAAAATATATTAAAATAATTCGCGGAAGTGTGTTACGGTAATTTTAACAGTTCGCTTGTATTTATTTTTGGTTCGAAATAATAGCTTTTCATCTTCAACCTATTTTGAATTACTGTCTGAACCGACCTGGTAGCAACAGTGTGGAAAATTCCGCATTAAATAGTACGAAAATATTAATAAATGCTGAATTCTCATGTTGCCCATCAAGTTCATTTAAAACTAAGTTTTGTCTTTTAAATATATCAGTCGATAATTATCTAGATAATATAAAATTAAAATTAATATTATAGGTTGAATCTACATAAATACAGCAGTAGAATATATTATTTAAAATTGTTAAATAATTTCAAATATGCAACTCATATTTTATACTTAAAGATCGGTCGCTTCGTACGGTGGAAAAAGGTGAAACATTTAAGACGACTGCGCGTCTGTGCAATTTTTTTGAGATGTGGTTCTGATGGAAAAGTAGGACAGGAATTTTGAATCTATCTTGTACCGGCGACCAGTGTGAGAGGTTGAGAGAAGGTAGGCTTGACATTTTCTTTATTTCTTGCGTTATCTGATTTTTTATTTGAAGTTTTCTCTATCGAAAAGTTTGTACACAGAATAATTAATGAAATAAATAATATTGCAATAAAGTTAGACAATTCAAAGTGAATCTTAACAAGTATTAAAATAAAAGAAAAAACACTTAATAATGTGATGAGACAAACTAATTTTGATTTGTGGAATATGTTTTTATGTTTTAAGGACAATCTACATAGAAAATCTTAAACTTGCTTAAAGGTATATTATCTTTTTGTTATAACTTCATAAAATTTTTGTAAATTACTTTCTTATTATTTAAATGTTTGAAATTTCCTATATTAGCAGACTACATTATTGTTACTTATTAATAAAATTCTAGGCTCTATATTAAGTCTTATTGTCTTATTGTTTTTGGCAAGTGATTTTATTATTGATATAATGCATAGTAATTGTGACTCAGCAAATTTCTTGTCTCTTTTGGCTTCTTTTAATGTTTTCCCAGTATTTTTGAATTAACCAGAATAGCGGGTTCGTCAGGGTCCTGCATTGATAATATTCTTTCAAATTGTAATTCTGGCTACAGCTAGAATTATGCACACACATCTATCTGAACACACTGGTCAGGAGTTGACTTTTAATGTTCCTGAAATAACACCACATAATATTATCAATTGTAGAGTCTTTCACAATGACGGTAAGCAATGGTTCACTCAGCTACTTTCTGAGGAAACTTGGCAGACTGTTTTTGATGCAGAGGAGTTTGATGTTGACTGTCAATGGGGAAGATTTGTGTGAGTATTTATTTTTGCTTTTAATTGTTGCTTTCCAGTTAAAAATATGCGTCCCGGGACAAAAACTACTATAACTCGCCAATGGTTATAGAATGTAAGCGGGAAATGGATGTGAATAGAGCTGATGAGAGGTACAAGAGTGCATATAATAAATGTAAGTGTAAATACAGTATTATTTTACAAGAATCTAAAAAGGAATATTATGCCAACAAAATTTTAAATAGTGAAAACAGGTCAAAATGCACTTGGCAGATTGTTAATGAATTAAAAGGGTAGGAACCAATCACAAAAGAACTTTGGTATACCAGGTGATCCATATCTTGTTAGTAACAATGTAAATAAGTATATGGTTGAAGCAGCACAAAATCTGGTAAGTAAGTTACCTGAAAATAATTCAGAACATAACATAAGAAATAATCCACATTCCATGTGTCTGACACCAGTAACCATTTCTGATATTTTGGAAATAATACATAATCTCAAAAACAGAAAGAGTTCAGGGTATGATGACGTTTCTGTCAATCTTATTAAATGCTGCTCTGAGCAAATTGCTGCCCCTTTATGTTACATGATAAATAATTCTTTTAAAGAGGATATTTTTCCAACAAACCTTAAACTAGCCCTTATATAAAAAAGGAGATCCTACTTTGCCCGAGTCTTACAGGCCAATAAGTCTTTTTTCCTCTTTTTCAAAAATATTCGAAAAGGCAATGTGTCTTCAGTTACTGAGTTTTTTTCATCATTTCAAATTAATTAGTGAAAGGCATCATGGCTTCTTAGCGGTAAAGTCTATAAACAGCGCTGTGTTTGATTTTGTAAATGAGATTGTGGATCATCTGGAAAGCAGAAACGTGGCAATGGGTTCATTCTTGAATCTCTCAAGGATGGATGTGACTATTACTCAGAGGACAGGCCTTTGGTTTTGGGTGTTCCGCAGGGTAGTGTTTTAGGGCCATTTCTCTTTATTATTTACATAAATGACCAGACTAGTGATGTAGCAGACAGGAATGTATCTCTTGTAAACTTCGCTGATGATACGAATATATTAATTGGTGATACAACTGTGGACAGAACCCTGGATGTGGGAAGACACTCTCTAATATCTGCACAAAGATGGTTTAATCAAAATGGTCTCATACTAAATGCCAGCAAATCAAAGTTTGTTTTATTTAGAACAAAACAATCTCTGCTGCCCTATCCAGATAGTGGCTTATTGCTTTCACAGGTGGTGCCTATTTCAACGGAGGCAAAATTCTTGGGTGTTTATATATAAACTGCTCGTCAAAAAAAACGACGCACCTAGTTTTTTGGACAATATTTGAAAGCTCGTTATTTTAAACCTACTGAACCGATTTTAGAAAACTTTGGAAATTCCGAATAGTTGATTCTTTGGTTCTTATGTCTAATTTTTGGAATAAGATAATTTGCACCCAACATATACTACAGGGTGGTAAAGAAAGAGATGTTTTTTTTACAAAACTTCAAGTTATCCCCACTTATGGGGTAATTGAGATTGATAGTCGTAATACCTCTCTTTACTTACAGTTAGGTAATACCTCGGGACGTTTTTGAGATTTTGTGGATATCTTGGCTAACTACGATTATATGGCAATTTTTCGAAAATCGTCGATATTTTCCAGTTTAGTCCCAATAATGAGCAAACTACGGAAGGTATCGACGAATTGTGAACACGGCGTCTTACGGTAGGTCATATGCTACCAGTTTATGTACGTTACGTGATGCAGTAAACCAGAAAGTTCAAATTATGGGATATGTTTTACACAAAATATTTTTTTTTTTTTGAAAATTCAAAATAGAAATTCTAACCAAAGAAAATTATACTTGTAAACTTAAAATGCGACCTTAATACCATGGATTATTAAGAATGGGGTATTTTCTCGAAACTGTTTTTGATTTTTGGTGATAAATCAGTCAATTTTCAATATATGGTAAAATAAGGATATTACTTCGTGTAACGTTACCATAAATATGCAAACGAGTTTTTGTCTCTTACAACCATTCAAATTACACTCGAAATTACCTTCGAATATACAGGGTGATTGAAAAAGTAAAATGGTAATAAAAGAATTAATTTTTTAACAGAGGATCCTATTTAAGTACCCACCTATCATTTCAATTCTTAGATATTCTAGGGACCATTTAGGAATATTCGTGCAATATTTTGTTTAAAACATATCCCTTAATCTGAACTTTCTGGTTTTATGGATCACGTAACGTACATAAACTGGTAGCATATAACCTACCGTAAGACGTCGTGTTCACAATTCATGGATACCTCCGTAGTTTGTTCATTATGGGACTAAACTGGAAAATAACGACAATTTTCGAAAAATTGCCATATAATCGTAGTTAGCCAAGATATCCACAAAATCTCAAATACGTCCCGAGGTATTACCTAACTGTAAGTAAAGAGAGGTATTACGACTATCAATCTCAACTACCCTATGAATGGGGATAACTTGAAATTTTGTAAAAAAAACATCTCTTTCTTTAACACCCTGTAGTATATGTTAGGTGCAAAATATCTTATTACAAAAATTAGACGTAAAAGCCAAAGAATCATCTATTCAGAATTTCCAAAGTTTTTTAAAATCGGTTGAGTAGGTTTCCAATAACGAGCTTTCAAATATTGTCCAAAAAACTAGGTGCGTCGTTTTTTTTGACGAGCAGTTTATATAGATTGTCACCTCACTTGGGAGAAAGAAATTGATTATGCAGTAAAAAAGCTAAACAGCTGTTGCTATATGCTTAGAACTTTAAAAAAGTACCTCGACTTAGAAGCTCTACTAATTAGTTATTCTGTCATGAAATTTGGAATTCTCTTTTGGGGAGGTAGTGTGAATGCATCAAGGGCTTTTATTGTGCAAAAAAAGGCATTAAGGATAATATTGGGTATGGACTGGTTTGATTCATGCAGAGGAGTTTTCAGAACACATGGTCCCCTCACATTAGCAGGTTTGTATATATATGAGTGTGTGACTTTCTTGTATAATAATAAGAATCTCTTCCAGAAATATTTACCAAATCATGAACATAATACCAGGTCTGTTAACTATAATATACCACCTCATAGATTGAGTCTCTTTAAGCATGGTCCTCTCTACTCATGCATTCAATGTTATGATCACCTTCCATTGTCAATAAGACAGATTAAAACAGCCATAGGTGTTAAGAAAAATATTAAAAAGTTCCTTATCGAGTTAGAACCTTATACTGTTGCTGAGTTTTTATCTTGTGATTGTTCTATCATGTAATAATTTTAATGTGTAGTAATTTAGTAATTTTAGTTCTTTTAATGTGTAGGAATTTTAGTTAATTCTAGTAAATTTACAATTTTAATGTGTGGTAATGTTAGTTTTTTATAACTTTGTAATGGCATGTTTTAATTTACCTAATTTAGGATTACTTTTAGATTTAAATTTTATTATTCCATTTTTTGACGCCATTTCCTAAATACTATGTATTTTTTTGAAATGTAGATTTTTTGACTTTGACTAAGTGTTTTTTGAGATATGCAGTGTATGCAAAAGAGTTTGCAACTAATAGGAAATGTTTTTTATTGATATTCTTCACAGATTTTCTGCCTTGAATAAACAAACAGTTTTGATGTCAAGTTTTGAGCCTCAATACATATACTTTCTTCTTTGGCCGATAGCCCCCAGCCGCAAGAATACAATGTTTTCAATTATGTAGATCCAAAGCATGCCATTGTTTTTAATGTTGTTGTTACTCCTGGCTTGCGAACCACAGTCACTTGTTCTCCACCCATTTCAAAGCAAATTTTATCGAACAGGAAGGCGAGTGCATTATTTGACAAGTAACACGGTTTCGTGGCATCCCTTGGTGTAAATGTATCTTCAATGTAAATATAACTTTCTGATATATCCAAAATTAGGCCTTGAAAGTGTACGGGTATGCAAATTTCATCGGAATTTCTAAATGTCGGTGATCCATATGGTTGAAGGTATGCTCTTGAAAACTTACTATTGAGTTGTCAAGAACAGATTCCCCGAAAACTTCAATCTTTTCACTTGAAGACAACATCATACCCTCAATATTAGACCCAAGGATTTCAGGAACTTCTGCTCGTCTCTACTGCTATTATGTCTAGTCGATTTGAGATCTGAGCTAAGAGTGATTCATCGCGGATGAAATATTTTACTTTTATTTAGAATCTTGATAGATTTTGGTTCAATTCGATTGTAACAAAAACCCATTTTGAAAACTATTTACAGAATTTTCCTCAATTCTAGTTTAACTATAATTTTTTTACCTTAAAAATCTATTAATTCTCCAAAGTGTAATGTAGTCTATAAATTGGCATCCTTCTGGCATTACGCGCAAATATATGATATTTGTTGTTTGTTTTGTTAGCTTATAGCTAGGTTCTGTATCCATGTCCAATTCAACTAATGTGTGAGACTCTTGTGAATTTAAGTATGACCCAGAAATTATATTACAATCAACACGAATAATTCTGCTCTTCCTAATATTAACCGGAGAAGTTGAAATACGCTTGACGTTTTTTTCACATATTTCTTTCTTGAATCCGATTAATGTGGCTATGGAAGTTGTAGAATTCAGATCGATACTATACTTGGATTGTAACTCACAATTTAGGGTGTTGTTGTTGGGCTGCAATGAAAAGATATTCTCGCTTTTATCACCAGATAATGTTTTCAATGTGTCCACAATCACGCGATTAATATCAGATATTTCGTAGGTTCAGGTGGAATGTTTATAAATGTTGACTATCGGATTTGGAAGATCCGAGACAGTATTTGGTCTCATTTGTCATAAATAGTTTTTAAGAAAGTCAAAAATGGTGAAAATACAAAACAAAAAAATCTTGACTTAAGTTTTCTCGAAAAATTTTAATAATATAAAAAAAATGTTAGCCATATTTCTTGATAAGTATTTAAGCCCTCTTTAAATTTGCTGTCCTAAAGAATTAATTTTCAAAATTATTTTGACTTTAAAAATCACATTTCTGTGGCCTTTCTCCACCCTGTATATCTGACTCATTCAAAGTACTTCCTACACGTTGTTATGGAAATCAAAGGCAAGCAGCTTTCTAAACTTATTTCAAGAAAATGTAAAGTAGGACTTGAACAAGTATAGTAGTTGGTTGAGGAGAGAATATAGAGACGAGAAAAGGCGTGTTTAAGTAGAAGTTCATTAGGGTAGAGAGCGAAGTTAAAATGCTCAGAATAATGCGTTACAGAGGCTTTGAGATATCTGAATACGCGAACTGGAAATGTGTATGCCAGACTAAATTAATTATCTTTATGGTTAAGTTAGTGGTAGGCGTAGGTTAGCAACATAAAGGTAAGGCCGATAATAGAATATTATATTACCAGTTCTATTGGACAAATACGCTTAAACATGTTAGAAACCAACTACTTTACTGATAACATATTCGAATGTAAAAACATTTAAATATCACGTCTTTAGTCTATTCGAAATTTTCTTTACATAAGAATCATGTATCATGTAAGATTAAATATTGCCACGATACCACAAGCGTTAAGTATAGTCGAAATATTGTTAGTACGAAATGCATTTGCTAACTGCTAACCTCCAGCAACCATTCTTAACAGCATAACTAATTTCATGATACGTTTCCGTATTTAACTCAATAAATACCAACTAAATTAGATGCAATTAGTGTCTCCTACTTAATATCATTTCTAATGTGTTACCATTACTAACGTAAACACATTTGGCTCACTTTACGCCTAAATAATAGACCCTTTTGTTTCGATAATTACTAGGAATTCTACGTAAATAACGGGCAAATTAATTGCCACAATAACTCTGTAGATATAATAGTAGATAGGAAATTGTATTTACTATAGATTAAATTCTAAATTGAATGCTTTAATTTGTAGTATTCTCGATCCGAAAAATTTTATATGACTAAAAACATATTATATATCAATCAATATATAAAATCAAGATGGCGACGACGTCAACATCGTCGCCAAATCCTCCTCAGAAAAATATTTGTAAAGGTTGTTCTAGGACCTTAAAAAGTGATATAAAGTGTGTAAAGTGCAATGCTTACTATCATGGTGCATGTGCAGTAAGAGCCAAGGGGCTAAAAGTTGTTGGTTACAATGAATTGGTATGCAGTGCGTGTTCGCGCGAAGTTCAGTTTTGTAATGCTTCTACATCAACAGAGTTAAATAATTCAATAAGTGATCCA
Source organism: Pissodes strobi (assembly GCA_016904865.1). NCBI lineage: Eukaryota > Metazoa > Arthropoda > Insecta > Coleoptera > Curculionidae > Pissodes > Pissodes strobi. Next base: position 9,449 of record JAEQML010054525.1, on the reverse strand, counting down.
ATCTGTGATATGCTGAAGTCAATTTATAGTGCCATTAATACCTTAAAGTCAAGTGTAGATGGTTTAAAAGAGCAAATGACTTCAATTCAAAATGAAAACAAACTCCTAACCTCAAAGTTGGAAAATGCTGGTTTTCCTTCGAGAGGCGAAAATTTGGTTGCTTTGCCTACTATATCTGAGTCTGATATTCCTGTAAGGAGAGTGAGTAATGATATAACCCCACAAGATGTGCCATGTAGCCCGGTAGATGTTAATGGGAGTTCGAAAAAAAATTATCAACAGGAATGAGTTTTCCTCAAATCTTTCCATTTCTACTGGAAAATCAGGTGAGGAAAACAATACTAATAGGACGAGGACCACTAAGACAAACCATGCAAAAGCCAATATTGTGTAACGGAAACCCCTATTTACATACTTAGTTTTAGTATATATTATGTCATTGTATTAATTTCGTTTATAGAATATAGTTACAATTTGTATTAGGTATATTGTTATAACATCATTTCATTATTTTCTAAATTGTTGTCCACATATACTTATAACACTCAGTAGATAATATTTTGGTTTGTTTAGTCTACATAAAAACTAATAATTTCTTTGGAAGGCATAGGTGATTCGTATCACTGCGTGTTTAGCTTATGTAACCCGATCCGGGAGATAAAAAGGTATATTTACGGTTTTTGTTAGATCATTATTTTTGACCTGAGAGTTAGTCAGTTGAAATAAAGCTAGCAATAGAACACGACCGCTGTTTAATTTCACTTTGCCGTTACAATTGTTTTGGGTACTGGAGTTTTTCCAGATAAAGACAATTTTGCTGTTGCCAAACTTACTGGTAAGCTTGTACACAGTGTCAATAAATCTAGCATATATTTGGGTAAAATTAAAAAAGATATTTCTCCAGAATTTATAAAAGAGCATATTTTAAGTAAATGTTATCCCTTAAAAGAAGTCTTAGTTGAAAAATTGCGTACTGTAGGTCGGAGCTCATCTTTTAAGATTGAAGTTGAGTTTCGTTACAGAGACACCATTATGTCACCATTATTATTGTGATTGAATTAAAACTTTGTATTCCGTGCGAAATCTTTAATAAATTGCAGAGCGCTTTCGGCCCTAGGCCATCATCAGTGCTTCTTTGTCAGGAATCAGCACAGTCGAGTCAAACAATCTAATTCTTGGACACCACATAGGTTGAACATTGAAATTAAAATCAAATATGTTATAACCCATAATTAAATTATGAACAGCTACATTCTTTACGACATGTCCCTTTGCTCCCTGGCAAAGCGCTCTGCAATTTATTAAAGATTTTGCACGGAATACAAAGTTTCAATTCAATTACTTCCACGTGCACACAGCCTTAAACCTTATTTAATTATTATTGTGGCCATTGGGTGTGGTTTTACGAAAGTTTTATATTCATTCTTCTGAAAATGCAGATAATAAGAGCAGATTAAATTTTCAAGAGGCAGCCGGAATGTTGCATCAAGAAGATCTGACTCTCCCGGCATAAGACATGAAGTAGCTCAAAACTTACATGTTTTTTTATAATAATGCAAGTGGTATTAGAACCAGGTTAGCTGATCTCAGACAGGCTGTGTCTTGTTGTTCTTATGATGTTATGATGTTGTTGGAGACATGGTTGAAGAGCAGTTTTGGAGATAAAGAGATATGTCCCAGTAATTTTCATGTCTTTAGAACGGACAGGGAGATGACAGGTAATAATCGAGCCAGAGGAGGAGGTGTCTTGATTATTGTAAGGAAAGATGTAAATGCAACTAAGGTAGGCATTCCATTTGTAAATGTAGAAACAATAATTGCTAGTTTAAAAATTTTGGCTGGTATTTTGAATGTAGGGTGTGTTTATGTGCCCCCTAACTCAGGAAATGATATTTATTCTGGTCCTAGCAATTGTATTGAGTATGTATACGATAATTTTCCAAATTGTAAGTTATTGCTTGCTGGTGACTTTAACCTGCCTGATGTTGAATGGTGCAATGATGACTTCGGTATCTCAGTTAATGCACGTGAAATCTGCCCTGCACATGAATTTATTAACTGCCTTGGTTTTTATAACTGTTCTCAATTTAATAACACTTTAAACAGCAAAGGCGTGCTTCTCGACTTGGTGTTTTCAGACCTTTCCAGCTTGGTTGTCCAGGATGCTTCTGATCTTGTGCTATTTAACAGTATGCATCATTCTGCCATTGATATTATCGTGCGGGTGGATTTGTCTTGCCCTAACTCACATTAGGTTGAATATTTTCATGATTTTCGTAATGGTGATTACATTTCACTAAATGGTTATCTTGCAGAGGTGGATTGGAGGTCTATGGATATTAATCAAGCGGTGCCTTTCTTTTATAACATCCTTAAGCAGGGTATTGATTGTTATGTGCCAGTGAAAAGATTCAGTACTTCGACGTTTCCAGGGTGGTTTGATGCAGAATTGCGTAGCCTAATTATAAATAAAAAGATCAGTCATGCTAATTATACAGAATCTGATAATGGTGAGGGTTATGCTGAGTTTGCTGATTTAAGAGAACAGTGCAAAATAAGGAGAAAGCTTTGTCATGATGCTTACATTTCGCGAATTCAAAATAATATTAGTAATGATCCAAAACAATTTTGGTCATTTCTGAATGACCAGAGAAATAATCACAATATTCCAGAAAATGTTCGCATTGGTGATCTAATAAGCCATGACAATCAACAGCTTGTTGATCTTTTTGCCTCATTTTTTTCGGCGGTCTATAGTAATGACGTTTCTTCTGATGCTCCCAGCTACCCCATTAAAGACATGTTGGATGTTTCATACCATATAGATTATGCTGAGGTTATTGAAGCTGTTTCTTCCTTGCCTCCAAAGATGTCCTGTGGTCCTGATGGCGTTCCCATGTTTCTTATTAAAAAGTGCATATTCACTTTGGCCAACCCGATTGCAGCATTGTTCGATAAATCTTTGACTAGTGCAACCTTTCCCGATGAGTGGAAATTTACTTTTCTGAGACCAATCTATAAATCTGGGCCCAGAGATGATGTAACAGTGTGCTCCCAATCTCAGATTCCCAAGTTGTTTGATAGGCTTATAACATCAAAGCTTACTTGGGATTGTAAACACTTTATAAATTCGGAGCAACATGGTTTTATGAGGGGTCGGTCAACCACCTCTAATCTGATTATTTATCAACATTACATCACTACTTGCTTAGAGAAGGGGATTCAGGTCGGCTCTGTCTTCACAGATTTCACCAAAGCCTTTGATAGAGTTGATTTGACACTTCTTCTCGCCAAAATGCAATCATTTGGTATTGGTGGTGATTTGTTGGAGTGGCTTAAGAGCTTTCTGTCAGATAGGAGCCAGGCAGTCAAGTGTGGCACAACTATATCTTATGGATTTGATGTTCCCTCTGGAGTACCCCAGGGGTCTCACTGTGGCCCACTGTTGTTTAACTTATTTGTTTGCGATATAGGGGACTATTTGGAGAACAGCAGCTTCCTCTCATTTGCTGATGATTTGAAGATTTTCTACCCAATTGGGTCACCTGACGATATGGCAATGTTACAGAGTGATTTTTCTAACTGTAATAGGTGGTGTTATATCAATAAAATTACTTTGAATGTTGGTAAGTGTCACCATATTACTTTTGCAAGAACTTTACATCCTATTGCTGGAGATTACTATCTAAATGGAGCACAGATAGGAACAGTGTCAACTATTTGCGAACTTGGAGTGTATTTGACCGGCAAGTTGTCATATACGGATCATGTTCAGGGAATGGTTTTGAAGGCTCAAAAGATGTTGGGATTTGTCTGCCGGTTATCTGGTAAATTTTCAATAGAAATTCTGAAAATACTATACTGTTCACTTGTGAGGTCAATTCTTGAGTACTGTTCTTTAGTTTGGTCACCGGACTACCAGAATGCTATAAACAAAATCGAAGGTGTTCAGAATAGGTTCCTGAGGGTTGTGGCTTACCAGCTTGTCCTTGATTTTTTGAGTTTGCAGATGCTGGAGGCTAGAGGTCATGCTCTTGCTTGGTTTTCCTACATAACATCATTTATGGTGCTATTGATTGCCCTTCATTGCTTGAGTTGATAAATCTGAATGCAGGCTCAAGACATGAACGTAATCGAGAATTGTTTTATATTCCTTACCACTACACTAATTATGGTCTGCAGGAGTCATTAACTCAGATGGTTAGGTCTACAAATTCCCTGTCTGGAGGCATCGTCTTTTTTGGATCATCATTGCCAAAGTTAAAAAGACAATTGGATAGATATCACATGAATCGGTGACTGAATTTTTAGTTTTTTAATTTTAGAGTTGCTTTCGACATTGGTAGTATTGGAGGATCATGAGAGTTGGGGTACATCTACATCTACATGCCTGGTTTATAAGTTTCTACTCTTGCATACTGTATTTTAGAGTTATATTGCTAGTCAGTGATGTTTTTTCCTAAGTAATTGTGTAAAATGTATTATTATTGTTAATTTACATTGTTAGAAATTGTTAGCTGTAAGTTAATTATTGTGATTTTTATATCATAAAATTGTAAAGTTTTTTACGTGGACAAATAAAATAAAAAATATATCTTTTGCACGCGAGAAAGAAAAGCTTCGAATTAACTTTATCAAGATGACAAGAATAATATCGTATCGTTTAATAATTACTGGCCTGTTAGGTAAGTTAGGTTAGTGTGATATGGAGGTGTTATTAGGTAAATAATTGATGCGTTTTTTATTTATTTATTTGTCAATTTAACGGGATAAACCCAATCGTACAAAGTACTTACAAGTCACAATCAATAAAACTTAAAACTAAGAAAATAATAACAATACAATACAGTTGAGAACATGCCTTATCAGAGACAAATTACATATTAAACATAATAAAATAATTGGAATAATTGGTGTAGCTCAAAACAATTATACATTAAAAAATAAAAAACAACAAGCAAGTAAACATTTTAAAAAAACCAATACAAAAATCACATTGAATCACTTTGAATTTAAACAGTGCGTACTACCGCAGCGAAGACTTAATGCGACCAAAAGGAGTACCAAACACATCCACCTTGATTTCATTGGCATATGCCATAGCACGATTAATCGAATTAAACTGCCCATAAAGAGTGCGATGATATTCCAAGGTGAATGTGTTCACAACCCTAAGGTCCCTTACAGGAACATTTATGTTTAACGATGCCAACAATTCAGAACAATCCACATAATTATTGAGTAGTTTGCACACAAAAAGCTGACCACTAATCTTGCGCCTATCACACAAGGACTGAAGACTTAACATGCTCATCAGGGAAGGATAATCAATGGATTCTGAGGGTATGCGCAGCTTGAAGCCAACATAGCGCAGGAATTTTTTCTGTATGCGTTCTAATGCATTTATATGCACCGAAAAGTGTGGTGACCATACACAGGTGCTATTCTCCATGTGAGACCTCACCAAGGCAGTATACAGAGTCTTCAGAGCCCACAGATTATTGAAATCCCTCGTATGTCGCTTGACAAAACCCAACATTTTTAGCGCTCTATTACAGCATGTGGTGATATGTTCAGCAAATGACAACACTGTATCAAATACTACACCCAGGTCACGAATGATCCAAACATTATCCAACAATACACCACCCAAACGATACACATTAATCTTAGGGGATATTCTTCTTGAGAACTGAATACATTTACACTTTTGAGCGTTCAGCATCATTTTGTTTTTATCACACCACTCCTCAAATCTCACAAGGTCATCCTGCATCTCCCTGCTCGCTCCATTTGAGTCAAGAGACTTATATATTTTGAGATCATCTGCATAAAGCAGAAACTTACAATATTGAAAGCATTCAGTTATATCATTAATGAAGAGATTGAACAAGAGAGGTGCAAGATGGCCCCCCTGAGGAACCCCCGAGATAACAGCAATCACATCGGAGCGGTATGACTTAACTTTAACAGTCTGCCTGCGGCCCACAAGATAAGAGTACAGCCAAACAATCAACGAGCCACCCACACCATACTCTGACAGCTTATCAATCAGCAGACCATGGTCAACTCTATCAAAGGCCTTGGAGAAATCAGTGTATACTGAGTCAACAGACACTCCACCCTCCAACGCCCTTGACAGATCCCTCTCATATATTATTAGGTTTGTTGTTATTGAGCGACCACCAAAAAAGCCATGCTGCTCAGAAATAATGACATTATGAAAGGTTTTTGTTAAAAAGTCATTCACCAGTGACTCAAAGACTTTAGGAAACTGAGATGTCAAAGTGATAGGACGATAGCCATCAATATCACTCCTATCGCCATTGTTCTTGAAGATGGGGCATACAAGAGAATACTTCCAGGTCACCGGAAATATCCCTGAAACCAAGGATTTGTTAAATATAAGCCACAACGGCCTAGCCAATGCAAAAGCACAGCTTTTCAAGAATAGAGGAGGTATCCCATCAGGTCCCGGTGACATATTCGTATCCAACTGAGACAACCTTGCATAAATATCCGAGATCTTCAGCACAAGACTATTAACATGAACAATATTACGAAACTGGTAAGGAATACCCGGGGTGTCCGGCACCGATGCTGAAAAGTCAACTGGCTCATATACCGAAGAGAAGTGCGCAGCAAATGCATTCGCAATGCTCTCACCATCGGTCAGTATTCTCTCCCTATATCTCATTGTTGAAGGCAGCTCATTACTCTTAGTTTTGGAGTGAATGTACTTCCAAAAACTCTTGGGATCCTGCAAAACATTATCCTCAGTTCTAGCAATATACTTTTTATAGCATTCATCAGCCTGACATTTACATAAAGACCTCAAATCCCGAAACTTATCATAATCAGACATACTAACAGATACCTTATAATTCTTGTGTGCAATTTTTTTCAGGAGAATATTGTTCTTAAGTTCGGTACTAAACCATACAGGGAATTTAAAACTATTTTTGATCTTAATCTTAGGCGTAAACATCTAAATGACATCATTTATTACATTATACAAACAGTTAACATCACTGTCAACATCCGAGATCAGAATACTATCCCAGTATATATCTAACAATAGAATATTTATTTCATTAAAATTACATTTCTTAAAATCATAAATTTCATCCTCAAAAACTAAAACATCATAGTTAAAATCGCTTTTTGAAAAATCTGCAATATAAACAAAATCGTCCTGTCAAAATTATAGAATACAAATTTTCTAAAAATGAAACTCACCCTAAACTTTATTGAATTATTATGACAAAACTTCACAATTTTTTGACAACAATCAACATTTAGTGGCGGGGAAGTTATAAATGCATTCATGCAAATTCGAATTCGGCTAAATTAGTGCAGCACACATTTTGCTGAGATTGTTCGTATCTTTTTTATTGTTGATCGCCTTTGCATTTTAAAAAAATTTCATCCATTTCCAAAACTTCATTTCTTCTCGTATGTGTCTGTGTGCCCAAGATTTTTATATTTCTTCTAAAATCAAATGTGTGTGTTTTTGTAGTTTGATGTGTTGTTAATCCGGTGATATTTTTCCTAAAATACGATATTGAGAAGTCCTTTAAAATCTACTATATTTGGAAAATCATCTTTGATAAAGTTATAAAGTAATTTTTTAAAATAAATATCCGGAAAACAAATTAAATACATAAAAATACATTTATGCTTTGAATTCAGAGATAAATGAATTGAGAACAATAGGTACTTGTTAATATGAATAACAATAAAGGCTTTCTGAATCAAGAATGATGTTTTCTGAATTATAATTTATCTTTTTTGAATTTCGAGAGTAAAATAAAATTGGTGCCGCCTGACTTAGATAATGACATAAAAAACTGTAACAATGAGAAAATTTATTAACGACATTAGTTCATTTACAAAAAGGTCTTTCGCTAATGAGCCACTCCGAAAACAACTGGTGAACCTTTCTAAAGTCTGAATATTAATCTAGTAGAGAAACGAGAAAGGCATTAAATCAAGCCGCAGGTAATTATTTTTATTACATTTCATAAATTTTTCGCTATGCAAATGAGCTCCCTTACGTTAAGGTAATATAGCCCCGGAAATATTCATTCCGCGCGAAAGAATAAATTACTAACTAGAGGTTACTCCATGATGAGATAAAAAAACATTCAACAATTTAGTTGCAGCATTCTCTCTGCAGGAAATCTAAAATTTAAAATGTTTCAAATATGGGTCGGGAAAGTTTTAATTTTTCTTCAAATGAAGCTTCACAGGAATTGGTATTAGTTTTAAATTTTTAACTAAGATGTTAGCGATGGGGAAATGAGAGGATGATAGCAGTCATATAATGAGAGAATTGAATATAACCGAATATGTCTGAGAAGTTTAGACATTATTTAAAGTAAGAATCATTATTGGAACAAATAATAAATAATATCTTCTAATTATGTTTACCTATAAGATGGTTTAAATGTGCATCGAATATATTCGATCTTTGAATTATTCCTAATTTACTTGCAGGTGAATACAAGACACATCAAGATATCATCAAAGCGTGCATTTTTGTCAGTGATATTTGAAGATACTTATATTGAATTTACAGCCTGGGAAACGCAATACACTTTTGTTTTTTTTTTCGTATTCTATTCTTTATGATATGTGGATAATTGCAATAGAAGTACCAATTGCCTATAATGTTATTGTTATATTATATTGTAATAATACAATTTATTCACAATTTTATGTATCATGATACACCAATAAGTATTAGCTTCCCAACATCATGGTACAAAATATATTAATAATTACAAACATCATTTTATAATTATTGTATATTTTAACACGCCAATAATATCGAATTTCACATTATGGCAGTTGTATCATTTGTTTATTTATAAATATTTCTTTAAATGTTAATAAACTTTTCTCCGATTTTATACTAAGTCGTGCCACTGAGCGGCAGCTGTTCGCTTCAATATTATTATACTTTTTACGGTAGTTCAATTCAGATTAAATAAACTATACCGATCATCCTAATAACCCTTTACAATCATTCAAATACCACTTGCTGTTGCCTTCAAAATGTCAATAAAAATAAGTAAGCAAAATATATCCGTATTTGTAGTATAATAAAATAAAAACGAAACTAAATATCCTATAGGAGTCGGCAACATAATTTATTATAGTTGGCAGTGTCATTTCTAAAGCTTTCCTCGTTCCGAAAGCATACATCATCGCAAATGGAGAGTCTTTTGCAACTTTTGAGCACTTACGATATTTAGGTAACGGGTTTGTCAAAATGTACTGCGATTTGAGTCTCCTTTGATTCTTTTTCGCGTTCCCCTGAACATGATATCCTTTATTTTTCTTCACTTCATTAAACTAAATATTATATTCTGATATATATTTATATCATCTATTGCAATTGATGAAAGAAACACAGAAATTAGAGAATGAAGCCAAAAAAAAGG
>JAEQML010054524.1:0-37948 GCA_016904865.1 Pissodes strobi | reverse complement strand
TAACTGGAGTCATAAGACTCGTTTTAAGAGAGGTTGTACTTCGATTTTCTTATTTATCAGAAAAATCAAGTTATCTTTTATTTAAATTTGCGGAGAGCCACTGTTTGGACGTTTCATAATTTTCCTTTGAACCTAAAATTTTAATTATAAATTCTTTTGGATTTCATATCTTAAAGTAAAGAAAGGAAGTATCTTAAGTAACAGTAATTATTTATGGTTGCTTAACCATAATTATCTATAATTTTTGCTCAACTTAAAATTGTAATTTAAGTTCTGTTTATACCTGCTGTAACCAGTATATTTCCAAATTGTCGCTTAATACCTCCTGTATGATAGTCCAACTGAGGTCCACAGGATACTTTCCTGAATAATTAGTTAATAAGCAGTATAAGTTGGTCTAAGAGCTTTGTATTTTTATTATGTAACGATCCATTCGAGACGAAGATGTCAACTACAGCTTCGCCGTGCGAACAAGTAGGAGTCCCCACTAGGATTACCTGTAAGACCTGGATACGCCTATAGTGAGAGAACTTAGGTACAGGCGGAAGCGGTTCCAGTGGAAATCCTAACCGATCGCATGGCTACAGATAGCTGAACGAAGTTATCGCTTGGTTACAGATAACTGAATGAAGCTAAGTATTTGTCGGAAGAAAGATCGTTTGCTTACACCAACTATTTGTTATAATTAATTTTTTTAAGCGTTTACATTGATTCTCATGTACATTGCTAGTCAATTTATTCCAAGCCAAAACTTCATAAGTTGTATTTACATCTGGTTATATAGATTTTAATATTTTTTAAACCTCATCATCTTGTAAATTAGTTGTTAAATTAATATATATTTTTTTAGAAATATTTTGTTTGATTTATTGTAGGATCGATCGAGTTCTTTAAGACGCGAATTAATTTTTTCAATGTTCTTATCTTTATAATTATTCTTGATATCTTAATATTTAATTTTTTATTTACATTGTCTCAAGGAGCTCTGGCGCCCACAACACCAAAAAAATATAATTAGTGAAAGAGACAATACAACTCACACCCCAATGTCATGCTTAATTTAATTGGATTAAATTAAATAAATTAACTTCAACGTAATTTATCCTTACAAATTGGCGACTGAGCTAGTAAAAACAATTCATCACAACGTGACGCACTATTAGTTACAAAGCACTCAGAGGAAGTTGTTCTTTTACCCACCAAGCCTAATAAGTACGGAATAAAAATTTTTGCACTGCTTGATTCTGCTACTTCATATGCTGCCAACCTAGAAGGTTATGTTGGCAAGCAGCCACCCGGTCCATATGAACTACCTAACGATAGGTGTAGTGTAGTTTTACGATTAATTGAGCCAATATGGGGAACGAACAGAAATCTAACATGTGACAATTATTGGTTCACAAGTATAACTCTAGTGAACAAATTGTTTGAAGACCACAAAATTACATACATTGGCATCGTAAGGAAAAATAAAACGAAGTTGCCATTAGAGTTTACCAACACAAGAGTTCGACCCGTGTACTCCTCAATATTTGGTTCCAAGAGAATAATACCATCGTTTCATATGTGCCCAAAAAGAATCGAAATGTTGTTCTCATTTCTAGTTTACACCATGACGATCAAATCGACCTATCAACACCAGTGCCAACCTGCAATTATTACTTATTATAATCATACTAAAGGTGGAGTAGATAATTTAGATAAACTAAGTGCTACTTACAATGTAGCTAGGAACACAAGAAGGTGGCCCATGGTAGTATTTTATTTCATGATAAATATGGCGGTGTTAACTGTCAGATTATCTACGCTTCCAACAACAAAATATATGATATTATAAGGTCGTTTCTTATGGATCTTCCACTATTTCTAACCAAAGACCATTTAGTGCGATGTTCTATTCAAATAAATGTAGCACCATCGGTAAGAGAGAGAAGACAGGAAGCTGCAGATACACTGAGTAGAGAAAATCCTGGAATTCCACCAGGGACTAGAAAATGGTGTTTTTTTTTGTGAAAAAGACAAAAGCCAGATTTTATTATCAAAAATGTCATAAATTTGTTTGTCTAAGCCACCTCCAAGTTTGGTGTCAAACATGTCGTCCCCTAGCTCACGAACTGTCGTATCTCATTATTTTTCAAATTTGAGATGTGTTACTTTTGCATCGTACTTCAGTCTCACGAAGTGTCGTATCTCCATCTAAAATACTTTATGAGATAGGACAGTTAATATCATTGGCGTATATCCAAAACTTTGATATTAAAATCTAACGAACAGTCGCGTGTCGACTTACTACTCCTCGTGAGAGTCTTTATTCCGCGAGCACCGAGTTTTAAATGCATATCTAAAGTAAACCGGTCGCGTAGCTAGTGTCTTGTGCTTCTCCATTTCAGTAGATTTTTGTGTTATTTTATAAGAAATATACAAACTTTTGTGCAGTAAGGAGGTATTAGTATTATGGGAAGATGGTACAAAAAATGTGGTTTTTCAAAACAACTTGAATACAAGGGAAAGCTGAAAAAAGGAATTAAAGTTAGAATGACTTATGACAACATAAAATACCATGGCAAGGTGATAGCAACAGAAGAAGTCAGCAGCTGTAGTGACAGTGATCTAAATTATTTCAATGTGCCAGTAGCATGTTTGCAAAAAACTCCTATAGGAAATTCTACAAACGACATTTGGCGAATTTCAATTTTACATTTTATAATATTGCAACTAAAGACTTGTTACGAGGGCATAAGCAAAAGAGGTTCAAGTGAAATTGCAACTTGTTTTTACCAAGCATTAAAGTTTTATAACAGCAAAGGAATAAAAACAGTACCTATGTACTCGGATGGCTGCGCAGGCCAAAATAAAAATTCAATTATGGCCACCATGTTACTCTATGCAGTGGCTGGTAGTACAAACATTGTAGAAATCAGTTTACGTTTTTTGGAGTCGTTTCATGGCCAAAACGAGGGTGACTCTGCCCATAGCGCTATTTCGTATGCGATAAAACGAAGCGGTAACCTGTATATGCCATCTTTGCTCACTCCTGTGTTTCAACTAGCAAGACGACAGCATCCTTACATTGTCCATAGTCTAAGGCATGATGAACTTTTAGATTTTAAAGAACTATCCAAAAGACTGCGAGTGTTAACAGTGAAGCTTTCAGATTCTGGAGAGCCAGTAAAGTGGACAGAGATAATGGAATTAAAAGTTCGGAATCAAATAATAGTATATTATATACCTAGGTTGAGAAGTAAGCCATTATTCACCGAGCACTTTTATATCCTGAGGCGCGTAGCGCCGAAGGATATAATGTGCGAGGTTAATAATGGCCTTATTTTTCAAATAGTTCGAAATATCAAGTAGCCTGGAAGTTCAGCTGTCTAACTCACGAGATATCGTTTTTTCGCGAGCTAACTACAATTAACCACGGCATACTACAGGATACTACTTTGTTTTCACGAGGATTAATTTAATTGCGGTAAGTAAGGGGGAGTTTCGTGACGTCACTATTACATCATCATTTTTCAACTACGGCTTACTACAACTGACATACGTGACGAGGTGTGGTACTCGAGGTTTGATGGAGTCATGGCGGATTAATTTTGAAACGTTAAACATGTGAAATGTTTCATTTTCCATTCTGAACAAGTTTGTAAATTATACGTTCAAGAAATTCTTCTATAGAAGCCTCATACGCATCGGAATTCCTACACAAATGTGCCCCAAATGGGATTTGGGCAGCATAAAGTATCCTGAACATATTCATCGAAAAAATACCATTAGTTTGCTTATCTCCAGAGGCCACCATTCTGTCATTAAAAATATGAGTAACCGTTCTGCACTGATCAAACTGATCATTTTCAAATAAATATGGAAAATATCTATATTCTTTTCTAGCAATGCAAGATCTAACTACGGTATTTTGGCGAAGACAGAAGCAGACAGTACAATTTGTGGTGGGGTGCCCGCTTGGCACTTATTTCAGTATTACTTATAGTTACCCGTGGTTACTCGCCAAAAAACGCTAATAATCTCCTGACAGCTCCATACATACAAAGTACCTTCTTTCCATCTAAATTTTGACAAAATCGCATTATTAATAAAAATATTATGGGGAGTCATGAAAAGTGAGTCATACTGTATATAATTTTTTACTAATAGCACTGATACAATCCTTATTATTACTTGAATTGGTTAGATTTTGAAATTAATCATTTCCTACTCATTTTTCAAATAATCCGAAATGACCACTAGTTGTCAAACTAACAAGTTTGACATTTTGACATTTTCCGTTTCCGTTTCATTATTGACCTAGGTTTCTAATATTATTATTTACCTAGAGTGAGAAATGTTACTTCTCATTTGAGGAATGGAGTAAATAATGGTGATTTATCATGTTAGTAGTAAAAAAAATATTATATAAAACAAGTCATCTCCAGAATAACTATACAGTTTTGTCATTAAAACGACAGAGCCAAACAATATATTTCGCGAAAAGTTTGAAGATCTGTGTAGTCTATGTAGGGGAGAAACGCCCGTTATAAAGTTGACTTAACATCATATAAACTTTACTTCAACCCGTTATTTTGTTAAACAAAAGTTTTTTTACATGAGCATAACTAGATTTTTTATATTTTTATTATTATTAGTTTTTATATATCAAAAGAATTATAATATTTTTTTAATGAAACTTTAATTTCTATAATACAAAACAGTAAAACCAAAAGTATTGATTTAGCCTTTCTGTTGTAATTCGACAGTTTACTTGACGTATCTGGCAAAAGAAAACCTAAAAAAGAAAACCTATTGCTGGCCGTGAGCTGATTTTATCCTTATTGCTTATAATCGGTGAAAAATGGTCTTAACAAGAACCGACATTGAAGAAATCCAGCGCATCATAAGTAATGAAGTTCGCGCAGCTATATCAAATCAGCTCCAAACTCAGTTTGCACAAATGACAGATACGATATCTAAGGGAATCGAATCTAAATTTCAGGACACCATGGGGAGCCTTCAGGAGCGCTCTATCACGATAGAGAAAAGGGTGCTTGATCTGCAGGAAGAAAATATTCAGTTGAAAAAATTGCTCGACTCCCAAGAGCAGTTTTCCAGAAGGCGCAACGTCCGCATCTTTGGAATGGCGGTTGGGAAGGACGATAATCTTTCGGAAGCCGTGCTAAAGTTTTTTACCACGACAATGAAACCAGACAACTTATCTATTCGCGATATAAAGCGTTGTCATCGCGTAGAAACCAAAAATCCCGACCCCGCCAAGCCTCCTGCAATCTTAGTACAGTTTACAGATATGAGTAAACGGTCAACAGTACTAAAAAATCGTAAACATTTAAAATCGACAGGTATTTCAGTTAAAGATCTTACCAAGGATAGGATTAACTTATTAAATTCGGCGATATCCAAATTTAGTGTGAAAAATGCATGGTGTCTACATGGAATAGTGTATGTGAAAAGTGCAAATGGGGTGACACATAGGGTTGACGACTTGAATCACTTAGAACATATTCAGGCTTAACAGGTACTGATTCTTTGTTATGTTATATTTTGCAATTGTCCTTTCACTGTTACTCTCGGTGCCCCATTTCTCTAAGACTGTTAATGTTTACATCACATCGAAGATTGTAGAATCTGTAAGACGAAAACTCTAGCAAAAATAATTTCGTGGTGATTTTCATTGCAAACGCACTGCCCTATATTCTGCTGTGCTTTTTCAAATATGCACAATAACTTATAAATTATCAAAAGTCTTTGTTTTACAAATTAAAAGTGAAGTTATCCCCAGTTACAAAATATTAATCAAGTCATGCCCTGTAGTTTGTTTTTAATACTGTTAATTATTTCTTGGAAAAATCTGTTTGTTTTTTAACAATCAACCTGTTTTATGTATTGTGAATGGGGTGTCTTTACTACTTAATTAAACTAAATTGTTAGTATTTGTAAGTATAAGAATTCTGTTATTTGAACGTGTAATCTATAATATTCGTTATAATGTTTGGGAGAGCGCTTTTAAGCATTTCTGTTTTGTTATGAATTTGTAGCAGACTTACAACGTTCATTTTTCGTATAGTATTTATATTGATTGAAGAATGTTTTTCTTTCTTTTTGTTACTTCTAGATTGGATTGCCTTAGTTTTATTTGGAAGATTAATGAACTTTCTAAAATGTGTATTTATACTTAATTGACATATTCCGCGCGCGCGCGCTGCGCTGCGCTGCATTCACTCTTTAGTGTTAGTGTTTATACTTTAGTTATTTAAATTTTCTCTATTCTCTATAACTCTTGTTTTTTATTTTTCCCCTACTTTCACTCCTTTTCTTTCTAGTTCTTTAACGTTTTAACTTTATGCTTTCGTTGGCGCATATTATTGTAAGATCTTTACTGGGCAATTTTGCCAATTTTCAAGATCAGGTTTCATATTCTGATTATAGCATTGTTGGAGTTTCGGAAAGTTGGCATCATAAGGAAATTAGTGACGACTTAGTTCAATTGCAAAACTATAACTTCATTCGACAGGACAGAGTGTCCAGGGCAGAGGGAGTGGGCATTTACATTAAAAATTATATACAATATGATATCATTCTTCAGGAGTGCACAGATTTTGTTGAGCACATATGGATAAAAGTAGCCTTCTCTGGTAAAACTATGGTAATATATTTATTATATAGGACACCTAAAACGAATTCTGAACAATTTTTGTCATATTTTGAGGACATTTTGACTGACCTTTACACTTCCTATGACTTAATACTGTGCTTTGGTGACTTCAACATTGATGCAAGCAATTCGCATAGCAAATTAAGTAAATCTCTGCATAGTGTTGCCGATGTCTTTAATCTTCATCAATTAATAACTGAGCCAACTCGCATTAATCAGCATAGTTCAACTATGATTGACTTGATATTTTATAATGGTGATAATGTAGTGGCCTCGGGCACTAGGGATATACAGGTATCAGATCATCACCTTGTTTTTTGTAATCTGCAGTTTGAAAAACGAGAAAAACTTACTTTTGACTTTAAATATCGACCTGTTAAAACAATGAATTTGGTGAACTTTCAAAGTGACCTTGAGAGTATCTCCTGGCATACACTTTGCGATCTCGATAACGCCAATGACAAAGTAGAGTTTTTAACCTCAAATCTTATTCGACTTTTTGATACTCATGCACCAGTGCGAAATATCAGTGGTAAGAAAAAACTCTACACTCCTTGGATTACCGACAACGTTAGGCTTATGATAAGGTTGCGAAATAAAGCTCTGAATAGATTTCGGACATCTAAAAACCCAGACCACTGGACATATTACAAGCAATTGCGCAACTATACTACCTCGGCAATAAGGGCAGAGAAAAAAGCTTATCTTAACCAAAAATTCCAAAGAAGTAGTGAAAAAGAAAAATGGCAAGAACTTAGGAAATTAAATATTCTAACAATATCCCTGAAAACTTAAATAATGTGAATGAGTTAAATAAATATTTCACTTCAATAAATAAAAACTGTGGGCCTCCAAACCAAGAAGTTCTTACGTTTTATTTAAACAACCGTCTAAAAGCTAATGATTTTACATTTTCACCTATTGCTGATGATGATGTTATGAACGTTATCCAAAAAATGAAATCCAATGCAATGGGACCTGATAATTTAAACTTAACACTTATTTTATATTGCTGTCCATTTATTATCCCTCATATTAAACACCTTGTTAATTTTAGCATTGCCAGTGGTACATTTCCAGGACTCTGGAAGCAAGCTAACGTTATTCCTTTATCCAAATCTAATCAACCAAAGGAATTTAGTGACTTGCGTTCAATATCTATCTTACCAACATTATCGAAAATTTTAGAAAAAACAATGGAAAGGCAAATTAACAATTTTCTAAAAATTAATGATATATTACCTAAGAAGCAATCTGGGTTTCGCCAGGGTTATAGTTGCGCAACGGCCTTGGCTGAGGTTACGGACAATATTTTTCAATCCCTGGATAATAACGATGCTTCAATTCCAATTATGCTAGACTATACTAAAGCTTTTGACATGCTACATCATCAGTTGTTATTAGCTATCTTAAAATACATTGGATTTACTACATCAGCTTTAAATCTCGTACAATCTTTTCTCTCAAATCGCGTTCAAAGAGTTTGTGTGGAGGGTAGGGTGTCGGACGCTGCTAATGTTACAATGGGTGTGCCGCAGGGGAGCATTCTCGGGCCTGTGTTATACTCCATATACACCTTTAACTTTTATAAATGTCTCCAATACTGTGACTACCATATGTATGCCGATGACACACAACTAATTTTTAATTTTGAACGCTCTCACTTGCAGGAAGCAAACGCGCGCTTGAACATGGACCTTAATAATTTGTTTATCGAATCTAATAATCACTTGTTAAAACTAAATCCAAAAAAATCCGTTGCTATTTTATTTGCAAACGGAACTTATAGAGAAAATTTACTAACAAATTTAAATTTACAAATTAACAATGAAATAATTCCATTTAAGGATTTTGCAAAAAATTTGGGCCTAATAATTGACTGCAAGTTGCGTTTCAAAGATCATATCACAGCTAAATTAAAAATAGGCTACTCAGTCTTAAAAATGTTATATCCGCATAGGCATTATCTAAACCCAACAACCAAAAAGATATTATGCGAAGCTCTTGTACTATCACATTTTAACTTCTGTGATAACGTTTACGGTCCCTGCTTGGATGGTGTCGATAAGCAACGAGTACAAAAACTGCAAAATTCTTGTCTCAGATTTATATTTGGTATTCGCAGGCGACAATGTATATCCCATAAATTAAAAGACATCAATTGGCTCAGTATGGCAGATCGTAGGGAATTTCATTCAGTTATGTTTTTCTATAAAATAATAAAGAATAAGCTACCTTCTTATCTATATAATAAGATTCGGTATAGATTTGATGCTCATAACGTAAATATCCGACATAGGTACCTTATTGATATCCCGATTCATCACAAAGAAATATTCAAACGCTCGTTTTCATACAATGCTGCTGCTTGTTTGAACAAACATAAAATTTCTAATTTATCCTTGTCAGTAGACAGTGTTAAAAAATCTATATGGAAAAGATTGTTTAATCCATAGTCGTATTACTGCCTGTGTATTGATTTTTGTGTGTATATTTTTAAATTATTCATTCTTATGAATTTCATTTGTGCGTCAGCCACATCTCTCTCTCTCTCTCGCTCTCTCTCTCTCTCGCTCTTTTTTCTCTCTTTTCTCTTCTTCTAATATTTAACTACCGAGATTTTGGTTTGTAAATTATTATTAATAACATAAGCTACTTTGATATATTTTTTTTCTCTGGCTGCAACAGCGCCCAACCTTTGGTTGGGATGCTGCAACTATGCCAATTAATCCATGCAACTTTCTTTTTCAGCGCTGTAATTCATGCAACTGATATATGGACTAATAAACGTTTATTATTATTATTATTATTATACTTCTAGAAATCTGGTCTCACGAAGTAACTAGTTGTTTTTTCAAAATTTAGCCTAATTATGAACTATATAATATTTTTGTATGTGCCTTTCTACAGAATACCTATAAATCATTATCAAGTGCGGTAACATAAATCTAAGTCGAATCATAGTTTTACAAAAATACTTGAATGACACTGTAAATCGAAAAATCGCGTCTCCTCTAAAATTGGTAAAACTGAGATACGGCAGTTCGCGAGCTAGGGGACGATGTTCAGATATGAACAAAACTCAATAAACATTAATTTTTGGTAGTATTTGAACATGTTTATGTATAGAAAAAAGTTCTGATTTGTCTTTGTTTTTTGGTTACGAATTTTTGAAGATTTTGATTTTTTTTCATTGTTTCATTTAAATACTGAATTAAAGGTATTTCTTTTTTAGAATATAAGGTTTTTCTGTATTTTTATTATAAATAAAGGTCGTTTATATAATATTAATGTGATTAAAAAAAAAAATAACAAAAATTTTTATGGCCACGGGTCTCTGGGACCCGTCGCCCCGTTTTTGGTTACAAGTTTAGGCCTGCTGGGTTAATTATTCTTACCTTAAACACCTACACAGTATATTTATATCTATTTAAAGAAACGTAAACCTAAACTGTACTGTATTCTGTATATTATATAAATATAAACAATAAACACCAAACAGTATAAAAAAATACTGAAAATAGTTAGGTTAGTTTTGCTGCAAATCAAGGTTATTTTTCAAATAAACGTAAACGTGCAGTTTTTACGTTAATGGACATGTTTACGTCTACGTATCACGATCAACTTCAGCTGTCTATTACCTTCATTGGGTCAATACGTACTGTTGACGAGAATATTAACAGTTTCTTCAACTAACTTTTGTAACGTTGGCACAACGTTCCTGACAAACTCGTGCCCTTTTTATTACTAAAATAACGTTTTACTAACATTCCTGTTAAAACGTTGCCACATCCGCCATTTTGAAACAGTTTCTTTTGTTACCTACAACGGTTATTCAGCCCATGACACGTTTAAGACCAGGGTTTTCAACCGGAGTCTCCGGATTTTCATAGCGGTTCTCCGTTCTCCGGTTTTCGTTCGTCGATAATACCATTCCAATAATATTAATGGTTTGACCACCTTAGCAACATGGCGACGTCACTTAGCACTCGAATCGCGGCCATGAATGAAAGATCGTCAAACGAATCGACCGACTGGAAAGAAATGTCCCGCGTCGTTCGGTTGGTGATTCCCCGCTTTAAACGTTTTATTGCTCATCAGTTTCCGTGTATTGTATTCCGAGTATTCCCAGCAGATAGTTTACATTTTACTAGGACGTACAGTACGTAGGAACCATGAGTGATAGTGATGATAATGCACCCCCTTCACCGAAAAAAACAAAAACGAGTTATTTAACCAGTTTTAACAATAAGTGGTGCGACACTCCGCTATACAAAGATTGGTTATCTAAAGTAGATGTTTATAAGGCGCGTTGTCGTGTGTGCGATCAGGGGCGTAGTCACCAGTGTTCCGTGTGTTCCGCGGAACACGGGCCCGGTACTTCAAGGGGCCCGGTTCTACATATAAATAATTCCTATTAAGCAAAAAAAAATATTTAACTTTAATTTAAAAAAATCATCTATGTAAGTAAAATAAACTATTTTCAATTCTTACTTCGTTTCCAAATAGATTTTAAATAATTTCCTTTACTTTCCTATATATTTTATAAAAACTTCTCGATTTTTACTTCTTTTCGCGTGTCGTGTATCTTTTAAAGAATTTCGTAAGGAGAGCTTACGGCCGAAACACTCCATAGTATGCCAAGTATGCCTGTTCAAGATGCATTGACCTTTTTCGTACGCCCTCTAGATGTCGCTTATTTTCGAACATTTCGTCTGCTTCGGGGAATCCCTGAACAAGAGGCTAGTAAATAACTTAACCGTATTTTATCCCGTTTATGGTTTTAATAGTGCTTGTATGTGCATTTCTTGGATACGTGTTTCGTGATTTTAAATTAGATCCTAAATAAGTAAATACTATCTGGGGCTGTACTACCGGAATATGTGAATAATTTTAAATTTTACTAAAGGTACCTACGTAGGTAAGTCAATTAGTGTATTATTTTTAATTTAATACGCTATTTTTCTATGGTAGAATGAATACCTATAAGCATAAATCTGGTGCGCAAAAGCGTAAAGAACGCGATGCATTACAAGAAAAAAGCAATAAACTCCCTAGAATAATAAACTTTTTTAGTGCCTCAACATCAAGAAAGGTGAGTTTTCTTTCAAATAAAACAGTGCTTATTTATTGTAAATTATTGTAGTTGACAATAGTGACAACTTACCCGAGATTTATCAGTTAGAAACGACGTTGGAAATGCACTCTCATACACAAGAGCCATGCACTGAGCATTAAAAACTTGGCAAGTTAGGGGATCTGAAAATAAAGAAGTATACGAAAATCGCAAAAAATATATCCAAGCAGAATTTAAAGCGAAACTTGGCTTGATAGTCGATAAACCAAAACCTGGTTATGGATCGACGAATGACGGTAACACAGCAAGAAGTTTTTTTTAGTAACGTTGATCTTTTGTTCCTCGATAACTGGTATCGACAAACAATTAATCAGAAAATTTTCAATTATCTTACGTACGATTGCTAGCGGTAAGAATATAAATGTAGTAAAATTTGGCTAGTTACTTAATGAGACTAGAATACTCTACTTGAAACTCTACAACTGGTACTACATGCCTAGTAGTGTACACAAGTTATTAGTGCATGGAAAAGATATAATCCAACATTTTGATCTTCCAATCGGTCAATTAGCTGAAGACGCATTAGAGGCTAGACATAAGGAAATACGAAAATTTCGGCTGTATCATTCAAGAAAATCTTCGAGGGTCAATACTAACAAAGATATAATGGCCTCATTATTAATAACCTCTGATCCATTTATATCCTCTCTAAGAAAAAATTGTTCCAGGAAAACCGAAGATCTTGGTGGCATTGAAGAATATATAATCGAATCTTCTACGGTACTGGACGATAATGACTTTGATTTCCAGGCTATGATGACAATAAATAGTGATAAGGAAAATGACTCAAGTAGCGATAGTGAATAGCTTTTTATACGAATAATATTTAGTTTAATTTAGCTTTTCTCAATAAATGTTTAGCTTTTTTTCTAATGCTTAGACAATTACCAGTAATTTCCGAAAATTATTAATTATTTACTAGACCAACTAGCGCATGTCTAAATTAGGCACATTTTCGAAAATAATAATGTATAGTTTAAGTTTTAATGGCTTTAGTTTATTATTTTATTAAAAAAAAAATAATTTTTGGGAGGCAAGTAAAAAATTTTGGGTTAGTTTGGGTAATTTTTTTAAATAATTTTTTTTGTACATACACAATAAATAGTTGGGCCTATACGTATATGTCAAATTTGTACGAAAATCATTCTTGGCTTGGGACTGCGGATTTTTGTCCACAATGAAGTATAGTACGAAGCACTGCACGGCGTGGCCACTCGTGCCTGCGGTAGACGCAAGGCCCTTCGGGCCTCGTTTGTGTGACCTTCGGTCACACATTTTCCACCTCCACCCCACATTTATCGTCTGGTCACATTTGTAGTTTGCCCAGCCATATTTATTGCCACGCTCGTTTCCGTACCGTTGCCTATAATAATTAGAAAGCTCTTATAATTAGAGTTACCAATCGCTAGGCTAATTTTACCGTGATAATTTTCTAATTGGTTGCCATAGTACCCGACTTGTCAACGTCAATCGTTAATTTTTTTTAAATCTCTACCCACAATACCAAATCTGTACGATTGACGAATTATGACGATTTTTTACTTTTTTTGGTTACCAGAGTAACCAATTTTTTAGTATTAAATTAGGCTTCATAACCAATCCTAAGTACCATACTATATCTTTTATTAGTGATACACATATTATTAATTGGCTGGTATGGTAACCATGTTGTCAACAAAAAATGCTAACATACTTTCACCTCTACTTGTAAATTAATAACTCTGGCCACCTAAGCGATCTTACTTGCAATAGGTTATATTAAGTCAATAATATTGTAACATCATATGCTGTATTGGTTACCATGTAACATTTCTATCAATTTAAATCGTTATCATTTTTTCACCTTTGTCTGCATATCAAGTCTCCAATTGCTTATATTACCCAATTATGACGATTTTTCACCTTCTTCGGTTACCATAACAGCCAAATTTTTAGTATCGAATAATTAAAAGTCATAAACCATTCTGTCTCGATTTCTTTAATGAATTAATATTTTCAAATAATTTGGTTGTGACAGTATTAATTATTACTTTTATTAATATTATTACTATTGTTATGCATAAAATTAGGATTGCATTAAAAGAAAGGAAAAAGGGTTGATCTGTTAAATTTTTGTCTAAAAATAATTATTACCAAACGAAATAAGTAGTATTGATATAGGTAATAGTATATGTATTCTAATTTTATATCTTTTATTATCTTTAAATATTAATAAAATATACACACGTTCATTTAAAGTAATAATATGACTATTAAAATTCAAAGCTATATCACAGCTTAATTTTAAGTTGTTGTTCGTTTAATACCGATTTTTAAGCTGATATTTTTTTCTATGACAAAATCTTTTAGTTTTAACTGTAGATTTTTTATTTTATTTTTTTATTTTCTAACCAATTGTGATTAAAAAGTAGGTATTTTAAAGCTGACTTTGATGTGACAAAATATTAAATTGATACTATTAGACAGACATGTCCCAAGTTTGAATACACTCGGTTAAGAAATAAAGAAATGCCAGCCTGAGAACGATTTTGTTGTCATAATATGTTTTTTTTTATTTAATATGCATTACTTTTTTACTAAATAACATAAAGAATTACCTGTAATTATATTTATGGGAATTACTTGCACTGTGACCTGCAGGATTTGATGATAGTCACAAAACCATAATACTTTATACAATCTTATAGCTTTAGTAATGGCTAGAAGCTGCGATGGTTTCAGAGATGGCATCTGTTCATCTAAAACTATATGGTTACCAATCCAATGGCTTCGCATGCAGTTAGCAGATGTTCTTCAGTTTCTTCCTTTTCCACACAATATTTACATTTACTAGATTGTTCTACTCTTAATTTCTTACAGTGCTCTGAAAGGTGACAGTGCCCAGAGTTAGGAATCCTATAAAAATATGTAGTTTGGTTCTAGTTAAACTTACTAGAATTTTAAATTTTTTGTGGTTAAAGGTTGCAAGGAATATTTTTAAGTGTCTCAATCCTGGAAGGTCTTTTCAGAGGTATTCTCTGAATTCCTTTTCTTTTTTTTTTTTAGTTAGAATATGTAATTACTTTTACCTATTGGGCAAAAAGGTTCCAGTCATATGAACTAAGCACCAGACCCCATCCTTGCCAAAAAGTTGGCTTTTTCATATCCATAACAATATGATATTTTTTTCCTACCTTATTAAGTTTCCATAAATAGTCCCGCATCATTTTGGAACTGATGACACATGAGCTCAGTCTTGCTATGACCGCTTGGCTCTTGGTGAATATAACAGTATCCTGCTTAAGGTAGTTTTTGTCAAGGATTAGTTGAGCACGTCTTTAAAATGCGTTTATTTTCACTTGGAAGACTTATTGTTGTATTTACCCATTGACTGAGTACTTGGTGTGAGGCCCAAACCGGTTGTTATTCTCGGCCCAAACACTCCTGCTCCAAAATATGTGGTATATCTTTAGAACTATGTTTTGTATGCGTACAGTTGTTTGAGTTGTACTAAAATGAGTTTTCCATTATTTCATTAAATAGATATGCATATTATTATATTTTTAGTAGTTACCTATATAAAATTCAGCAAGTTAATTTTTTCATTACTATTATATTTTCTAGAAAAGAAATATAGTTTATTCCATGGTCTAGGTTGTACAAAATACAAAAACTTATATTTAATAACAAAAAGATATACCTTTTGTAAAGATGTTACAGGTTCTAGTGGTATTTCATTTCACCTTTCCATTTCAAAGTATTCGCACAAATTCAGCATTATCTTTCGATCTTAATTTTTCAGGGTTTTGCCACAAATTGCTACGAAAATTTGCCACATTATTTTACACTCAATTGATACAAGACAAATAATTTTATAAATAATAATTTCAATTAAATTCGGTGTTCGGTATTATTATATTTTTTTAAGGTTAAAATCAGAAACACCAAATAACTTTCACATAATTTAACTTGATAGTTACCAATTTATAAGGAAATATTTTCCGTAGCTGTGAAAAGAACTATTTTTAAGTTTTTTTCAATAAAATGTATTTAAATTTAAGAAAAGCTAGATGTAAACAAAATTCAAATCGACCATATCCATTTTTTAACTTTCAAAACAATTTGATTGGCAAATGATGTCATTTTGATTTTCTATCTTTGTCTTTTTCATTTAAATAACATGGCGACGTACTACTCGTTAATATAATATTACATCTAATTTCTTCTGCATTCGAACTACTGAACGCATCCAAATGAAAGAAGTATCTTATTTTTCGTCCTTCTTGCTCTCTATTCTGTTAAATAAAGACAATATATTAAGGGTTTGCTACAGTATTCATGTTGATTCACTCTTTGTCTAGGTCATTAGGAACTTTTGTCGTATATATAAAGATTTAAATTATTTTGTTTTAATTTTGCTATAAATATTAATTAGTAGAATAATTATTTTAACTTTTGTCAATTATTATAAATAATATTATAAATATTATTAAGATTCTTAGGGAAAACTGCTGCTGCTTGGTTAACCCGATCGAATTTGCTATAGCGCGACAAATTGTCTGAAAAATTTTAAATCCACTCTATCCTGGAACTAAGATTTTTTTTGTTTAAGTTGCTAAGCAATTTGTTGTTTGTGTTTGTATTTATTCAATTAGTAAAATATGACCGAGTATTGAGTAAGTATTAAAATATTTGTAATGTAATAACAACGGCTCAAAATATCTTGAAGGACCATAGGAAAGTTCCAATGGCTATCACAATATATGTATATGTTAAAACTTTTTTTTCAATTACTTTTAGAATGCATCCATATCATGTAGTTCTACATCAGGCTTTGAATGAGGAAGATTTTGATCGCAGGTTGGACTATTGCCACTGGATGTTAGGTATGATACGCGAAAATATAGAATTTTTATTTCAAATTCTTTGGACCGATGAAGCCACTTTTAATAGTGGTGGGAGAGTCAATCTGCACTATTGGTCTGCAGAAAATCCGCATTGGATGCGTGAAGTTCAGCACCAAGGACGTTGGAGTTTAAATGTGTGGTGTGGCGTACTGGAAGGCAAAATTATTGGGCCATATTTTTTCGAGCAACCCCTAAATGGCAATGTCTTTCTTAAATTTTTGGCCAATCAATTACTGTTGTTGTTGGAAGATGTGCCTCTGGAAACGAGGCAAAACTTGTTTTTGCAGTTGGATTTTGCTGTTGATGTGCGAGAACATATCAATGCAGTATTTCAACAGCGGTGGATTGGAAGAGGAAGTCTGTTTCCATGGCTTCTGCGATCACCAAACTTAACTTGTCTGCATTTTTATTTATGGGGCGATTAAAGGACATCGTGTTCCAGACTCAACCGACGACCAGAGAAGATTTGAAAAACCGGATTCGTACTTTCGTACTGCAATACGAAACATACCAAGAGCCGAAATTGTAACTGCAGTTTAGTCTACCCATGAGAGGTTTCAGCAATGCATAGAGCGTTATGGTCAGCATTTCGAGCATTTGCGGGGGCACCAAGAACCTTCCTTTTTTAACGGCCCTTTTCAGGGCCACAACTTTTATAAAAGAGAAAATTCGAGATAAATATAGTAAAAAAAAATTAAGGGATTTTCGTAAGTAATAAAATTTTTTGCCTATATTTTGGGTTAGGAACAAGATATCGAGATGCGGTTTTCACGAGCTTGTTTAGCCATTATTTAGCTACTTTTTCATGGGAAAAAAATCATATCAATGCATTTAATTTATTTGAGAAACTTAACCATTTCTGTCGGAATGTCGAAAATAGCCCTCTAGCGGCGACGTGTGAAACTAACGAAACTTTAAATAATACAACATTTGTAGCCCAAGAATAGCTCCTTTGAATTAACCCAAGTTTGTTAAAATCGGCTTAGCCGTTTTGCAGATACAGGGTGTTATTTTAAAAAAACTTTGAATACCCCCCACCACTTTATTTTTACAGATACAGCAAAAAGTATTAAACAATAAAGTTTTACATTATCCTCAACTTCAAATATGTGGAATTTTTTTATTAGGTTAATATAGCGGAATTCACAGAAACATAACTTTTTTAGATTCAAGATTGCAGTTACGCCCCCTAGTAGTCATTTTAGAAACTTGAAAATATTTTCCAGGTTTTTCTCTTGACCGTTTTAGTAGTTACATTTTTTGCCGTCTCTACGATGGATAGTTTCCCAGATACAGTACCTCGCGCTCTTAGTTGGCCACCCTGTGCATATAATACATACATTTGGAAGTTCATTTTATGTTCCTCAACTCCTCAAAAACAGAATGTTCTTTTGGTACCATTTCAAGCAATCATTTATGAATTAAATATTCTTATTTATTGAATTTACATGCACTTGGAAATATTGAAATAAGGACACAATAATTCACTCAATATCACTTTCTTGTAACTCGCTTTCATTATTGTTTCTATCTTCTCCAACAGAAATAATGAATAGCTCTTCCAACCCATGAAATTGAAACATTTTTATTTCTTCTCTGTAATGGCTGTATTTACGCTCATATTTGAACCTGCGTTTATATTTTGAAATCCAAAAATAATCACAACTATTGGAAAAAGTTTACTGAGTTCTAAAATGAACTATTTTTGTTAAATACTATAAGAAAATGCACGAAAACTCCGAAAATATATTATCAATCAAAACAAATAATCTTTTTGTCTGCCATAACACTTACAAACCCATTTTTCTTGTGCAGCGTTGCCAGATAAAAAAAATAAAAAATGGTATCCGACACTGGAAAAAAAAAGGTATTATAATATATAATTTGTCTATATTTGATATTTGATAATGATTAACCTTAGAAACGATAGAGTTGGTGATATTAAGTAAATAAAAGTAATTATTGAAATTATTCACCCTGCATACCTAGTAGTACTGCTATCTGTTTATTTTTGGTTTATCTATAATCCAAAAACCGAAAATTTCAAAAATATGGTATAAAAATGGGAAATGGTAGCCTCAGAAATTTTGCAGGTGTCAAGTCGGAAAAATGATATATCTGGCAACGCTGTTCTTTGTTAAAAATGGCTTGGATTCTATACCCAATCACAATGCTTTATTTTTCGCGCGCTTATTCAAATCATATTATAATTTATCCGCCAAATGAGTGTTAATTATAGATATTAATAGTTTGCATCAGCGTAGCTAAATTGAATTACCTCAACTAAGCTAAATTAAGCAACAAATTTAAATTGAATGATTTGAATTTGTTATTTTAGGTAAATTTGAAGATAAATGCTATTATAAGACTATAAATATCAATAATTACTTATTTTGTTTAATAGAGTAATATTACTTGTGTATGTGTGTTTTTTAATATGCCAATAATATAAAAAATAAATTTTTCAAAATGCTTATTTAATAAAATATATTAAAGTATATAAATAAAAATTTATATTTTAACAAAACAAATAATAATTAAAATACAATAATGTAAATATTAATATATACAAGGTTTTTGTTTATAATCTACCTAACTTTGAATTTTAAATGGTATTTTACACATGTAAATTATATAAAAAAAGCTTGTATATATATTTTTTTGCTCATAAGATTTTCCGATTATTTTTCAAAAATATTATTTGATTATTTATACATTAATAAAAATTAAAATGAAAAGAAATACAAATTTAAAAATACATTAAAGTTTACATCATTAAGAAATTATTTATTGAAAAATATTCATTAGATGAAAACTAAACTATATAATCAGTGCTGCCAAAACTCACGATTAATAGTGTTCAAGTCCCTTGAACCTTTATTATTATTATGCAATTAGCAAACATCTGTTTTTAAAATAACATTTATTTCAAATTCCCCGTAAAAGCAAAACGTGCTTAACACAATAGAACTTTTTGGTTGCGGCCAGAAAAAGAGCACGTATTTTCGGCAGTAAACTTTCTAACATCTGCGTAAGGTACGATGGGAATTTTTGTCGCCCATCTTGAGACGACCGTTAAGGGTTTGGGCAAGGCGATTGTCAGGCGTTTCAAAGACACTCTGAATTCTCTCTTCGACACGAACACATCTCTCAGTAAACCCGCTGAAAAGTCTCTTAATTTTGTCAAACGTTATTTAAAGCATCTCTTATTTGTATATTAATAGTTAATAGTTGAAGATAATTTGTATACGAGGTATAATTCTCGTCTTGTTAAAGCAATAGTTACGTGTATATAGTTCGTTAATAAAATAAAGTGTACGTGTGTTATAAACAACTGGATTTCAATTATAACAATGAACCACCCTATGGAAACAAGGAAAAACAAGCCATCATTGTTTTTCCACGGTGTTTTGCGTATGTGTTAAATCGTACCAAATCAAATAGTGAGATTACACGATTTTGGAAGATATCTTAAGGTACGTATAAATATGGCGAGACGCGCCTGAGCCGCGCCTCCAACGAGCCTAGTTCGTCATATTTTATACGGGGCTCGCGAGTCTACCACGAGCCACTCGAGGGAGGCTTGCAGCGATCCGTTTGCTAACACAGTTTTTGGGGTGACCTCAAAGGGATTTTGCGCGTCTAGTGGGACGGGTTTGTGACAGGCTTGTTCAAAATTTAGTTTGCAGCGAGTTTGACGACGCGATAGTTGTTGAATATGGACTGATCCGAAGAAACCATGTTACATTTAGTGGAGGCCCATAAATTATTCAAACATTTTTGTATTGTCCGCTGATATGCTGGAACTTTAAATCTGCTCGAAGTTCCAATCCTGAACGTTTTTTATATAACGCAGTTCGCCACCATCGCAGCGGTTTTCGCTTTTCATTTAATAAACTTAATGAAATTAATAAAACATCACTGCACATACATCACTGTCAGCATATATGTAATACTCTACATATAGCACGGCGGTTAGTCAGCGATATTGGGACCAACCTTGCATTTTTGAGTAGAGCGTTGAGATGTGGCACAGTGCCAGTGGTAGTGCATGCCCATACCTCAGTTTTAAGAAATAGAACCAAGTTTGCAATCACGGGAGGTCGGCGGTATGGCGGGTTGCATACCTGCCAAAGGCAAATTTGAGAAAATCGGTAAACGAGCACACCCGACCGTTTATATGGGTGAATGGTAAATATCACTCATAATTTTTACGTGAGGTGTTCTGGAACGTAACTAGACCATGTGCCAGTCGCGTGGCGGCAGGTTGCCTACCCTCTAGGCGCAGAAACTAATAAAATCGATTTTGTAGTGCTAAGCTGAACTATTGTAAGCTTGGGCCCTTAATAAAACTCCAACAATTCTTGTTTCAGTACCCTTTTTTAATGCCAACAGATACAACTGACAATGACTGACGTCTTGAATGCCGCTTCGACTTTTCTAACCTTGCTTGTGGTCGTTCTGAGGGCGGGTTGCGCCTTCTCGTATAACTGTCGCTTATCCTGAAATAAGGTCTATTTGCCATAGAATCAACTGTTAGAACAATGGTTTCAATTAAAATTAAACTTTTGTTTAGTATAAGGGATAGACATGCAAGGAAGTGCAGTCCGCCCTGAAGGCTTTCAATTTTCTACAATAAGGTGTTATTGGGTTATTTCTTTTTGGACGGATTTAGTATTAGAGTCATAGATTTAAATGTCTTTGTTGAAGAGCAGCAGAATAGAAAGCGAAGTAGAGACGTTATTGACTGGTCTCTCTGTGTACTGTATCAGAAATTTTAGCATCGATCCATCACTAGACAAGCCAGCAAAGATAGATGCATGAATCGCTACCCTGGGTAGGAATCTAAAAGCTTACCAGAAGCTAGCGAATATTCCTCGTAATGCCAACCAACCGCTGCAACCAAGAAACTAGACAGTAACATTTTAATCGCACTCCCGGGTTGGGAGGGTAGGCTTGGCGTATGGTACCACAACAACTGTCGGACAAATTATGTGCGAGACCTAAAAACTAACTCAAGGCAAGGAAGAAATCGGAGCAGTTACCTAAAGGACATGACGTTGCACTTGAACAAGTGATCCAATATTTTCTATGAAGTGATCAAGCAAATAAATACTGAAAAGGAATGCAGTGAAGATGCACCTGTATTTCTGTTGGCTGATCTTGCCCGCAGCCATGCCGACAAACTACTTAAGGAGAGTGAGAAACGGGTTTGTACACTTCAGCGGCTTTAAGGAAATACTGCTTAATTGTGAGGACTTCTTACGAGAAACAGAAAGCCAGACAAGCGATCTCCCCAATCCGGAACCAGCCATCACCGTCAGTGTACAGCTGGAAAGCCGGCTCGGAAGGATGGAGGCTGCTCTATAGAACTAAGCCTACAGCACAAGAGGCTTGTAAAGAAACCCTGGTGTCATGTAAATATAAAAATAAATGCGCTGGGAAATGCAACTGCGATAAATCTAAAGTTCTTTGCTATGAGCTTTGTTGTTGCCCATTCCCTAAGAACCTTGATTAATGCCAAAAAAAGTGCCAAAGTCTGATATTTATGACTCAAATTTGTGACGTAGGTAATAGATTTAGTATTACTACATGCTGTGCTTACGTTTAGTACAATGAATAATATTATCCATTAATAACGATATGGAATTAATGGTAAACGCTTTAAATGACGTTGTTAAACTGTCTGTTTGTAATAAATATCTTAATATTTTAGTTTTCTATCCACCTTACAACTGAGGTAACTTAAAATCAACTATTTTGATATTATTATACTTATGAGCAAACCGATTTAAAAACGTGTATGGAGCCATTGGAACCTATTTTATTTATATTTTGTTTGTGGAAACGGAGTCACTCACAAAAATCCCTAGCTTAACACTACAAACTGCCACCACGCGGCTGGTACATACTCCAGTTACGTTCCAGAACATCTCCTATAATATTTGTCAGTGAATCTCACCCATAGAAAAGGTCGGGTGTGCTCGTTTAGCTATTTTCTCAAAATTGTCCCTGGCAGGTATGCAACCCGCTGCTCTCCCGTGGTTGCAAACTTGGTTCCACTTCTTAAAAGTGAGGTATGAGTATATACTACCACTGAGCCAAATCTCAATGCTCTACTCAAAAATGCAAGGTTGGTTTGACTAACCACCGTACTAATATATGGTCGTCGTACGTGGCAGGTCTATAATTTATATACTCTTTTCTTCTCTTAATTACCCAACCACGATTATTCTGTCGCACTTCTTCTCGCAACCACGATAAATCTGAAGTGAGCTGAAAAGCAAATGTTATTAGATGGCTCGTGGCATGCGCGTTTCTCTTGATGGATACAGGATACTTGCGGTAGGCTCGCGCCGAGCTCGCTGCTCGAAAAAAGTTGCCGCGAGCCCCGAATTTCCAAGAATAGGCTCGGCTCGCGCGTGTCTCCAGCGCGTCTCGTATATTTATACGCACCTTAACGCTTTCACGAATCACGTAGCGTTTCTCACGATTTTTTTTTATTTTACATCAAATTTTATAAACTCCAAAAAACAATAATGTTTTATCATACATAACAAACGTCACAAATATATTAGGTTAAGCGTTGAGACTCTCGCTGCCACTGGATTAGTTTTATTGAAAGTCGGGGAAGTCTCGAACTTCGAACATTGCTATATGAGTTCCATGTTCCGTGGAGTCGCGCGGGCACTGCGGGCAGCCAGGCGCTTTGCGTTGTATTCAATTGTATCATAGGCATAGGCGAGTGCTTTTGTTTGCAGTTAGTTCGTACTGCGATATTTGTTTATTTTAATTTTATACGGTGTACGGTATTAGTAAATTGTTTTACTAACGCCTAAGAATATGTCCAATAGTGAAGAATCTGTTCATGAATCTACCTCTCATAAAAAATCCCTTATCAACAAAAGTATAAAACTGACTGGGAAAATGAAAGAAAATGGGCCACGTCTAGTAATAAAGGTACTCTTTATGCTTGGTAATGTGTTAATTTTTTATAGAAATAGGTTCTATTATTTACTAGAGATTTTTAAAAACATTTTAGGTGTAAAATCTGTGTTAGCCATATTTTAATATGTGGCCTATAATTAGAAAGCCCTCATAATTAGAGTTACCAATCGCTAGTCTAATTTTACCGCGATAAATTTCTAATTGGTTGCCATGGTAACCGACTTGTCAACGTCAATCGTTATTTTTTTTTAAATCTTTACCTAAATACCGAATATCAAATCTCTAAGTCGTACGATTGACGAATTATGACGATTTTTGCTTTTTTTTGATTACCATAGCAACCAATTTTTTAGTATCAAATTAGGCTTCATAAACAATCCTAAGTACCATACTATATCTTTTGTTAGTGATATACATATTATTAATTGGTTGGTATGGTAACCATGTCAACAAAAAATGCTAACATTTTTTCACCTCTACTTATGAATTGGCATCGAAAAAAAGAAAAGTTGGTCCTTGTTTACACGGACAAAAATACCAAAAAACGGTAACTTGTCCTGTTTTCACACCCTGTATATTGACATATCGTAACCAAAATCAATAGGCTTCGACGGTTTGTGGACCTTTCCTCTATGCCAAATTTCAAGTCGCTATCTTCAAAATTGCGACCACTAATGGCCAAAAAACGGCAACTTGTCCTGTTTTCACACCCTGTATATTTACCGATCATAACCAAAATCAACAGGCTGCAAGGGGCTGTGGACCTCTACCTCTATGCAAAATTTCAAGCCGCTATCTTTAAAATTGCGGCCTGTAAATGCCAAAAAAACGTTAACTTGTCCTGTTTTCACACCCTGTATATTAACAGACCGTAACCAAAATCAATAGGCTTCGAGGGTTTGTGGACTTCTACCCTTATGCCAAATGTCAAGTCGCTATCTTCAAAATTGCGACCTGTAACTGCAAAAAAAACGGAAACTTTTCCTGTTTTCACACCCTGTATATTAACTGATCGTAACCAAAATCAATAAGCTTCGAGGGTTTGTGAATCTCTACCGCTATGCCAAATTTCAAGTTGCTATCTTCAAAATTGCGACCTGTAAAAGTCAAAAAACGATAACTTCTCCTATTTTCACACCCTGTATATTAACCGATCGTAACCAAACTCAATAGGCTTCGAGCGTTTGTAGACCTCTAACACTATGCCAAATTTCAAGTCGCTATCTTCAAACCTGTAAATGCCAAAAAATCGTAACTTGTCCTGTTTTCACACCCTGTATATTAACCGATTGTAGCCAAAATCATTAGGCTTCGAGGGTTTGTGGACCTCTACCTCTTTGCCAATTTTCAGGTCGTTATCTTCAAAATTGCGACCTGTAAATGCCAAAAAACGGTAACTTGTCCTGTTTTTACACCCTGTATAACAATTAGAGCAAAAGAGCAAAGGAACAAAAATACGTGTCTTACCGAATACTTTCATTTGACATAAAAAAAAACAATTTTATCCTTGTTTACACGTACAAAAATGCCAAAAAATGGTAACTTGTCCTGTTTTCACACCCTGTATATTAACCGATCGTAACCAAACTCAATAGATTCTGAGGGTTCGTAGACTTCTACCTCTATGCCAAATTTCAAGTCGCTACCTTCAAAATTGCGACCGGTATATGCCAAAAAACGGTAACTTGTCCTGTTTTCACACCCTGTATAAAAATTAGAGCAAAAGAGCAAAGGAACAAAAATACGTGTCTTACCGAATACTTTCATTTGACATGAAAAAAAGGAAAAGTTGGTCCTTGTTTACACGGACAAAAATGCCAAAAAACGGTAACTTGTCCTGTTTTCACACCCTGTATATTAACCGATTGTAACCAAACTCAACAGGCTTCGAGGATTTGTGGGCCTCTACCTCTATGCATAATTTCAAGTCGCTATCTTCAAAATTGCGCCCTGTAAATGCCAAAAATCGGTAACTTGTCCTGTTTTCACACCCTGTATAACAATTAGAACAAAAGTGCAAAGGAACAAAAATACGTGTCTTACCGAATACTTTCATTTGACATGAAAAAAAGGCAAAGTTGGTCATTGTTTACACGGACAAAAATGCCAAAAACGCAAAAAAACGGTAACTTGTCCTGTTTTCACGCCCTGTATATTAACCGATCGTAACCAAAATCAACAGGTTGTCCTGTTTTCACACCCTGTATATTAACCGATCGTAACCAAAATCAATAGGTTCCAAGGGTTTGTGGACCTCTACCTCTATGCCAAATTTCAAGTCGCTATCTTCAAAATTGCGACCTGTAATCGATCCCATCACATACATACATACATACACACATACAGACCAAAAATCAAAATTTTTTTTTTCGATTACAAATCGATTGGTATAAGTTTCAGAGCGATCCGACGTACCGTTACGAAGTTTTTGTCCCGATTGGTCTCGCCCTATAGAAAGCCCTATATTATAGATAAGGGCTTTCTAACAAGTGACGTGGCCACTCGTGGCTGAGGCACGCGCGAGGCCCTTTGGGCCTCGTTTGTGTGACCTTCGGTCACACATTTTTATTGCCACGCTCGTATCCGTACCGTGGCCTATAATTAGAAAGCCCTTACAATTAGAGTTACGAATCGCTAGTCTAATTTTACCGGGATAGTTTTCTAATTTGTTGCCATGGTAACCGACTTGTCAACGTCAATCGTTAATTTTTTTTAATCTTTACCTAAATACCAAGTAACAAATCTCTAAGTCGTACGATTGACGAATTATGACGATTTTTTACTTTTTTTGGTTACCATAGCAACCAATTTTTTAGAATCAAATTAAGCTTCATAAATAATCCTAAGCACCATACTATATCTTTTATTCGTGATATACATATTATTAATTGGTTGCTATGGTAACCATGTTGTCAACAAAAAATGCTAACATACTTTCACCTCTACTTATAAATTGGCATCGATAAAAAGAAAAGTTGGTCCTTGCTTACACGGAGAAAAATGCCAAAAACGGTAACTTTTCCTATTTTCACACCCTGTATATTAACCGATCGTAGCCAAAATCAATAGGCTTCGAGGGCTTGTGGACCTCTACATCTATGCCAAATGTCAAGTCGCTCTCTTCAAAATTGCGACCTGTAAATGCCAAAAAACGGTAACTTTTCCTATTTTCACACCCTGTATATTAACAGATCGTAACCAAAATCAATAGGCTTCGAGGGTTTGTGGACCTCTACCTCTATGCCAAATGTCTAGTCGCTATCTTCAAAATTGCGACCTGTAAATGCCAAAAAACGGTAACTTTTCATGTTTTCACACCCTGTATATTAACCGATCGTAACCAAAATCAATACTCTCCGAGGGTTTGTGGACTACCTCTATGCCAAATTTCAAGTCGCTATCTTCAAAATTGCGACCTGTAAATGACAAAAAACTGTAACTTGTCCTATTTTCACACCCTGTATGACAATTTGAGCAAAAGAGCAATGGAACAAAAATACGTGTCTTACCGAATACTTTCATTTGACATAAAAAAAGAATATTATCCTTGTTTATATGGACAAAAATGGCAAAAAACGGTGACTTGTCCTGTTTTCACACCCGGTATATTAAACGATCGTAACCAAAATCAATAGGTTCCAAGGGTTTGTGGACCTCTACCTCTATGCCAAATTTCAAGTCGCTATCTTCAAAATTACGACCTGTAAATGACAACAAAGGGTAATTTTTTTGAAATTGCAAGATTTCCACATGTAATTGGAGCAATTGATTGTTGATTGTTCACCTGTTAAAGTCCAATCACCAGGTATTTACTAGATCTTACCGTTGATTGACAAATCTGCCTATATTAGTCAACCAACAATCTTACTAAGAAAAGTTTAATTAGGTAGGCATATATTTATTTCCCTTTTATAGGTGGAGACATTTGAGAGAACTTTAGGAATTGCAAAGGGTGGTTTTCATTGAATGTACAAACAGTGTTAGATTCAAAGCTGAACATAATTGATATTGTTGCAAGATGGTCTGGATCTGCAGCTGACCGTATAATATTCGCAAATAGTATGTTAAAGCCAGATTTGAAGAACACTCATATGATAACAGTTTCTTATTAGGTGATTCAGGTTACACTTTAAGTGAATACTTAATGATCCCATTGCATGATCCACAAACACAAGCAGAACAATAATTATATAACGAGTCCCAAATTAGAACTCGAAATGTGGTAGAAAGGCAATATGGGGTATAGAAGAGACGCTTTCAAATTTTAAGGTTAGAAATGAGGGTTAAATTAGACACAGTCATGGCAATAATTGTAGCTATGGCAGTGCTACACAACATCGCTATTAATCCTTACCCTGGAATTGATTGCCTTTGGAGCCAAAGGCAATCAATTCCAGGGTAAGAATGAATCCTCCACAACAATATAGAACATATTTACATCGCTATTAATAATAAAGATCCTGTACCTGAACATGTAGATGTCGATGAACCAGAGGATATAAATGCAAATATATTCCAAGATGGGAATCAAAATGTTAGCACTAAACATTAGAACCTTATTAACGATTATTTTGCACAGTTAGTAAAATAAAGTTCTGTTCTGTATTAGTATTCTTATTTGATTTTTTGCTTGCATTGATTTTTTCATGTTGTACGTAGTTTCTTTTTAATGGAATTGCAATCTATTATAAAATAGATGGATGCAAAAATAATATGAATTCAAACGTAAATGAAAAAGAACTCAACTATAAAACATATATTTGAAGTTTGGTCAATTCTAGTTTAGCATCAGAGAGAATATTTATTTTACAGCAACATCTTCTGTCACAACAGTCTTTCGTTTTCTTTTGAGTGTATTCAAAGTTGAATCAGAGTTATCCAAAAAAAACTTACCAAATTAGAACCTGACGCAACCAATGTCAATACTTATTTGAGAGAGCACCAAAAGAATACTACAGACCTTTTCTGACAAAAGCATTGGTTGTCAATGCCAATGACTTGAGAGCCTTAAGCCTTGTAGGATTCCATGCCTTCCAGCTTGTGCCCAGTACATTTTCTTGATGCATGTTCTGATCTGAAAATAAACAATAGATATCAGAACACTGTAAAATTCTTTACTGCTACACTGTTTTAGGTTATCCAAATGCACGCATTCTAAATGTGGTGTGGCATCAAAGAAATATAAAAAGGAATGTAAACGGCACTACGCGCGGGTAATGACTCGGAGAGCGAGATAGCACTAGGACAGGCAATAGTTATTTGTGTATTCAGAGTGCCGCTTGAGCAAGAATGTTAATCCGCGACGTATTTTTTTCCAAAAATGTATTACCATGCATGTTTATTAGGTTTAATTGTAATAATCAGGTAATTTATGATTTAGAAATATAGCTTCTATTTAAAAAGTAATATAGGTATAGTATTAGGCTCGGTATAAACTGTTTATTTGTCTTTTGATTAAAGATTAAAGACATTCGTATCCTTTTTTAACCTTTAAAGTTTACTAAATACACTTTTAAAACAATCTATCCTTATATTATCCCATTAGAGAACGTGTAAACCGCGTGCTTTTTGTCTGTGCTAGCTCCATATCTCTCTCGGACCTCTCACCCTAATATTGGCCGCAAGTGCTGTGCATTGATTAGATGGGAAGGAGCCATTCCATCTGTATTTATATTTCATTGTGTGGCATACACCTCTATGCCTTGAGTCACTGGAGCTTTATGACAAAATAAAACATATATCTTAGACTAGAGCTTTTCTCCCTTTTTTGTGCCTATCAGACCTGACTGATCTATTGTTGGATTGTATTTTATCCAAAATTTTATTCTAAATGCTTTAATAACAATTTACCTTCTTGTATTTCATTTGAGATTTCTTCGCTTACTATTGTCTCAGGCTCACCTGCAGGACCTTGAGTCAAGATGTTTGAAAGAAAATTATATATATTAAAGGTTGTCATTGAAACTTATAATGAACATATATATTGTCAGCTTACAAGCAAAACACACCCAGTCAATATTTTGTGTTTTTGACTTATAATTATCATTCAACTTGGATTGTTTCATTCTATATGCTCCCAAAGTCCACCAATAAACATTATTTAATAAAGTAGAATAAAACAGGGGTGTATAATATCAATGTCAGAAACAAAAAAATAATTGAATAGTGTGTTTTAATAATTAGACATGCAAAAAATCAATGAATAATCATCTTCAGAAGTTTGTCACATACCTTTTGAAATACTTGTCTCTTCTTCAATCTCGCTATATATATTTTCAAGATAATTAGTTATTTCTAACATATGAATCACTATCAAACTTATTGGTTAATCCAGTCATTGCCATTCCACCAATTTCCTTTAGTTGCATGTCTATATCTGTGATTTCAACTGGCGTAAATTTTCCACCACCTGTCTTGAAGGTATGGCATTTTTCTTCAGCAAACTTCTTTTTTGAATCCGTTTTTAAATTTTTGTAGTTTTCCCTCAACGTTTTTGTAGATCTGCTTACGTCTGCTAATTCTTGCATCTCCTTAGAAATACTTTCGCATGCTTTGTTTTTTCCCTCCATGTTACGGTGTCGCTCTTTTTACATTCTAGTATCAGTTTATATTTTTTCACTGGCTGAATAAGGATTTCGACGTCTGCCGAACTGAAATTTGGGCCTCTTTTAGACTCGGCATTCCTTTTTGCTGACATTTTAACACGCTACAAACCACTGGATAGGCGTTTAAGTATGAATTAGCTTCAAATATTTATATACAGCCTGCTTTTAGTGTCTTTGTAATGCTGAAAATCTGAAAATCACTCAAATCAGCAGGATTCAAGACTTACACGAAAACCGCTAATTTTTTTGGGTTAGTTTCATCAATTTCTTCTTTATTTAATATGGCGATTGCTTCGGCTGATAAAGCCAATGAACAAAATAAGGAGAATCTGTAACTTTAGCATCAATTATGAAATTGGCATTTAATTAACGTCTTTAGTATAAACTAAGATTTTTTATCAGGTTTAAGTTGAAAATAAATTTAAGATTTAAGATCACATTCGAAAAGTCGCCCTTAGGGAAAACTGCTGTTGCTTGGTTAACCCAATCAGATTTGCTATAGCACGAAAAATTGTCTGAAAAATTTTAAATCCACTCTATCCATGAACTAATAAAAAATTGGTAATCAATTTGTTGTTTGTGTTTGTATTTATTGAATTCAAAATGGGCGATTTGTAGTAAGTATTAAAATAGTTATAATTTTTTTAGATATTTGCATTTGGTTTGTTCTAGCAGCGATTTCAAACGGTTTCAAACCATCCGAAGTTTGCGCATGACGATATAAGCGTCGCTTGTATCGCTATGCGCAAACTCCGGATGATGTGGAACCGTTTGAAATCGCTGCTAGAACATACCTGTTATACGTACGGATAGGGATAATGAGCCTGTTTTCGGCCGTTTAACGATTTTTCGACGACAGCTCAACCGTGTTTACCAATATTTCAATGAAATTTTATTCTTGAATGTATATATACCTATATATAGGTATTTAATAATTTCCTACTCTGTCTTCAGAAAATAAGTATAAATAGGTATGCTCAAAAATTTACAATTAACAGAAAAATACAAAATAGGCACTTTTGCCGGTTCTCGGACACTCGAAACTTTTTACCCATTTTCTACGGATATGTCCTATTTTCTTCCAAATTTCTTACCATTTTTCGGCCATTAAGTTTTTAACTTGCACGTCGCTTAAAAACGGCTAAATAGACCCCTATTTGGGTGCGCTGAGTTCGAATTTTTCGAACAATTTTTCTGTACCCAAATATTTCGAAAAAACGGTCATATTTGTGAAAATTAATTTTTTTACCACCCTGTATATGATTTCAAAACTTTTATTTGTACTTCGGTAAGATGTATATATATGCATCCCTTAACCGTTTCCGTAATAAAACCAAAAAAAAAAAAAATTCAAAAATCGAGAGGGGTTTTCGGATTTTCATAAAAAAAAAATTACCGAAATATTTCGGAAAAACGGGAATTAATGGCAAAAAATTTTTAAATAAAGGCCTTTTTTATTTTTATATTTTGTTATTTAACGCTAATAATTGGCTCTGCCGAAAACTAGATTCTCAGCAACCTGTTTTCGGCATGCATTTTACCTGTTTTCGGCATGTAGTTTACCCGAAAAGCCGTTTTACAGTTGGCAATTTTTCTTGCGTCCAAGTTTTCTAGCTGCAAGTCGCTGTATGCAATAAATTGCTAGATCGCTTTTACAGTCGGCGATATTTATCATGACATTTCGCTTGGGAGAGGAATTACCAACGGAACGAAAAATAGGTGAAATCAGCTGTTTTTGTGTTTACTGCTTACTTTTTTATTTCTTCTGTAGATGCATTTTTATATTATTAATATTATTATAAAATGGATGCCAGAAAAAGGAAAATTACAGTAACTTCTAGTGTTGTTTTGATTGCTTCTGCTCTGATATTACAAAATAAAGAATCGGAAAAACAAAGACAATGGTGGGTGAAACCATGGTTAGACAGAGAGAAAGGTAATATGTGATTACCTAGAGAAATGAAAAATATTGAAGACAAAAAAGATACAAATTTTTTTTAAGAATGAGTGATGAGTGATGAAACTTTTAATAAACTGTTGACAAAAATTTTAAAGCATATCAGTAAAGAATGCTTTACAAAGCAATGTATTAGTCCTCGTGAAAAATTAATAATTAATTATTGTTACCTTGCGATACTTAGCAACCGGTGAAAGTTAGAGAAGTTTGATGTACAACTTTAGGATACATAAATGCACAATGTCTCTTTTTGTACCAGTTGTCCTCAAAGCAATGAGTTGAAATTGCTAGGGAATTTGAAGAAAAATGGAACATGCCAAATGT
Organism: Pissodes strobi; assembly: GCA_016904865.1. Classification (NCBI taxonomy): domain Eukaryota; kingdom Metazoa; phylum Arthropoda; class Insecta; order Coleoptera; family Curculionidae; genus Pissodes; species Pissodes strobi. The sequence goes on along the minus strand of JAEQML010054524.1, from coordinate 5,430 downwards.
TATAAGTGCTTTAGTTGGGAAACACATTGTGATTAAGGCACTTGTGAAATGTGGGTCTGCATTTTATAATTATAAGGACCAACACAGCACAGTTTTGTTTGCCATGGGTGATCCAAATTACAATTTTACAATATATTAATGTTGGAATAAATGGTTGTATATCTGATTGTGGAGTCTTTTGGGAGAGTGACTTGTCAAAAGCAATAGAGAGAAACTGGCTTAATTTTCCAGAAGACAAACCTCTACCCAGTAGAACAATGCCAGTTCCCCATGTTGTTCCTGACGCAGCTTTTACGCTCTCAACTCATTTTAAAGCCATATCCGTTCGAAGGTTTAACAAAGCTTTAAAGAATTTTTAACTATAGGCTAAGTAGAGCAAGACATGTTATAGAGAATACATTTCGTATTTTAGCCAATCGTTTTTGTATTCTGCTAACCACGATTCCATTAAATCCAGAAGCTGTGCCTTGCACAATTTTTTACAAAAAGAAACTAGAATTCAGTATTCAGGCAATAACCCAAAAGATGAAATTGATCGAACCTATAGATTTGTATTTGGATTAAGTAGGCAATATGGTATGAATCCTAAAAACGAACCTTTAAAGATTAGGCAGGAATTTACAGAATATGTGAATGGATATGGCAGAGTTCCATGGCAGGCTAATATTATTTGAGATTAAGCAACTTAATTCATCACAAATCTTCTTATAATTATCCACCAGAAATAATTATTAACAGGTTATAAAAAAACTAAAGTACAGAATAATAATAACCATATTTCTTTTTCATACTTTTAGATAGGTTTAGTACTTGGAATATGTTATAGTTACTATATAGGCTTAAGATATATTTGTTATATGATACTTAGGCATATTTTGAATGTCTTATTTTATATTGTTTAATTAAACTAAGTAGGTAGGTTTTGTGCTATGTTCTTTTTTAACTCGTAAAATATTATTATTATTATTATTATTATATGTTATAGTTAATATATACGCTTTAGATATAGATTTTAGATGATACTTAGACACGTTTTGAATGTCTTATTTTTATATTGTTTACTTAAAGTAAGTAGGTAGGTTTCGTGTTCTTTTCTTTTTGTTCTTTTTAAACTCGTAAAATATTATTATTATTATATGTTATAGTTATTATATAGGCTTTAGATATAGGTTTTGGATGATACTAATTATAAACATGTTTTGAATGTCTTATTTTATATTGTTTACTTAACGTAAGTAGGTAGATTGCATGTTATGTTCTTTTCTTTTTTTTTAAACTCATAAAATATTATTATATTATAAGCAAAAAATAAGAGAAACATACTAGTTAATGTTTGTAATCAGAATATATATTTTTTATAGAATACATTTAATTATGTATTCCTCTGGCGGCATACCCATTTCGCACTAAACAGGAATTCCATAATATTTTGTTTTAAGTCATCTAATATATCTCCGTGATCAATTTTATCCATTTCCTGACTGAGCATTCTAAAAAAAAACATACTTAATATTGATATATTATATAAGGTTTCTTAGTTTTCCAAATTAAGTTTAAAGAAATATTTAAATCAGTAATAACTACGGCAATCGTAGTTTATGTTGTCTGTTAAACATTGCTATTTTAATATATTTTTTAATTTCCTATAAATATTTGCATTTTAATTTTATTTATACTTAATTTTATATATCATCAAAAATGTAGCAAATAATTAATAGAATGAGCTAATTTTTATAAAGAAATTGGATCTTATAGCTTTATACTTAAAAAAGGTAATATAGAACAACATATTGCTATGGTGATGATAGTCTACTTAGACTCAGTATTCATATAACAGAGTTATTTTGTTATTCATCCGATAACAAAATGAGAATTCTTCGGATTTAACTATGTTAAAAGTGGAATTACATCAGATATTTTACCAAGTGGCATTACATCAGATATTTTACCTCAAATTGGAAGAAGCAATTTCACTTCACAAGATCAGAACCAGAACATTGAACTAATGTTCCGTGAATGTATGCAAAAACTAATATAATTCCACATTGACAGAGTCAAATTCTAAGAACCGTGGTATCTTCAGTTACTCTGTGACTTTAGAACCTTATTTTATTTGATATGAAGAACATTAAGCCATCATCCTATTAATGAGAAGTTATGAGCGTTAGTCTGACAGCTATTAGAGAAACCATCTCTTGCATTTTTAATATGAGTCGAGACACTTACTGTCCAAAAAGTGAATTTGGGCTTGAAACATGTCCCGTATTGATCTCTTCCAGAGCTTTTGTGGCTGTTTCTAATAATTTTGAAGCAGCTAAATTGCTTTCCGTCTTAGGGATCGCTGCTTAATTTCTTGCAAATATCTTGCACTGCTTCCATTCGGGCATTTTTGTTTTTATACTCCAGAGTTGTGTTTACATAGAGGAATTTATGATCTTCATATAACTCTATAAGAGCATGTACCGCCTCCCTTGACCATGTAAACTGTGAATCTCTAAAATTAAAATGAAATAGGAAAAACCTTATGCTTTATTGTTACTGTGGGTAAAGTTAAATTCCACTGCACGACCTCTACCTTTGAATTACTTATTTGCCACATGAACTATTCAGTTTATAAAACATGTACCTACTACTATTACTGTAAACTGATTGTAAGTATTTTTTTTTAATACATTTGCCAGTTTGCTATTTGTAAGTATGTAAAAGCACAAACAACATACAATTTTAGGAAGTATGGCTGGAGGTTGTGTTATGATAATATTGTTAATGTTTGTAAGATTGGTAGTACAAAAATAACTAAAAAAGTTACCAAAATCGTGATGCAAATGCAATTAAAATAGATCCAGACCTATTCTCTGCAAGTGCAATAAAAGTTGCGGCAACTTGTAGAAACGGTTCATTTGCGCAGGCGCGCAATTAAAATTGCTGAAATTTTTTTAAAATTGCCAATTGTAAAACGGCCTTAACTTAACATATTTAAATTTATAAAATGGAAAAAAGCGGCCAAGTACTGGATATTGGTTAGAGAGAATGCTACCTAATAATATGTTATACGATAGTCATTGTAGAACCGTATAGATAGAGTATGGATTTCGGCCACCCTGGCCGAAAACTGGAAACGATGGAAAATAATATCACCGGTTAACGGCCACCTAGCCCAATTATTATAAAATTTACAAAACGACCCTCTTATTGTAAAAATGTGTAGATTGAACCCTAATTAAATAATATATAAAAAAGTATTAGTATTAGATAATAATTGAAGGAGATAATTACTATATTCTACTACTAATCACACTACTTGTTCGTTAACATCGAAGCACCATTTTGCCTCGCCGATTTCCCGCTAATTTAAACTGTTACTAGTATTTTTTTAAACATTCTTTAGGCTCTTAAAAATGTAATTTAAGGCTGGGATGCAGAGATGCTTAATCGATAATAAATTTCTCGATATTATCTCCTAATGTCCGAAATTAGCCTCATTTATTGCGAATTTATTTCGCAATGGCTGAAGAGTGGTTGTGGCCTGCTAACCGGCACAATCACCCTATTTATATTTTATACATAACATCAGCATATATTTTCTTTAATTTTTTGTTTCAATTTCAAGAATTACAATGAGCGATAAAAGTGAAGAAATAGAAGTAAAGGAGACAGAACAGGAAAAGGAGAAAGAAAAGGAAGAAGAAAAGGTAAAAAGAAAACAACCAGAAGGTAGAGAAGGAGAAGAGGAGGAAGGGGAAGAGGAGGTAGGGGGGGCGGTCGCGGAGGTAGCGGTGGCGGTCGGGGAGGCGGGGTGAAATGTAAGGAACATAAAAGAGAAATTGTGATAATTTGAAATTAATAATTTATGTTTTTTTTTCTAGATAAGGTTCATGCAACCCAAAAAGGTGTTTTTTTTTATTTCAACTAGTTTGGATGAATTTGATTAAATAAATATTAAAAAAAAAATTATGAAATGTGTTTCATTTTTGCAGTTATTCTATTACATTTCAAACAGTAATAAAAGAAAACATGCATTTGTTAAGTTCTTTCCTCCAATATTTTTATTTTTTTCTACGTCTGTTAAAATTAAAAGAACAGAATGTATTTTTTTTAGAATTTATCCGATTTTAAAAACAAAATAGAAAAGAAAATATGCACCACCGAACAAATGCATCCACATAATAAAATAATGACTTTCATTTAGTTTGAATAGGTACCTACTTTGAATTTTAATATTCTCAGACAGGCCTAATATTAATAGTTTTTTTTCCTACTAACATGATAAATCACCTCCTCAAATGAGAAGTAACATTTCTCACCCTAGGTAAATAATAATATTAAAAAAAACCTAGGTCATAATGAAACGGAAACGGAAAATGTCAAACTTGTTAGTTTGACAACTAGTTGTCATTTCGGATTATTTGATAAATGAGTAGGAAATGAATAATTTCAAAATCTAATCAATTCAAATAATGATAAGGATTGTATCAGTGCTATTAATAACATATACAGTATAACTCACTTTTCATTACTCCCCATAATATTCTTATTAGCATTATAAGATCCTTTACACAAATAGTGCACTATATAAAAATTGGCCTTTCCCATTGGTCGATCCGCATGTCCCTCCGCTCGCTACGGGGGCTCAAGAAAAGGAAACTAACCAGGTGCTAACCCAATCTAACCCAAGACGTCTCCAAAATCAAGAAAAAAAGCTGTTTAGAAACATAATCTTTAAAAAATAATAAAAAAAAACAACGGGGTTCGAACCCGCGTTTTCCAAGTGAGACCCAACGATCTAAACCTCTAGACCACGAGAGCTCTTGATAGAAATCGATTGCATCACGCAGACATATCGTAATACGAGATGGATCGACCAATAGGAGAGGTCGATTTTTACATAGTGCACTATTTGTGTAAAGGATCTTTAAATGCTTCTTATTAATAATACGATTTTGTCAAAATTTAGATGAAAAGAAGGTACTTTGTATGTATGAAGCTGTCAGGAGATTATTAGCGTTTATTGGCGAGTAACCATGGTTAACTACAAGTAATACTGAAGTAAGTGCCAAGCGGGCACCCCACCACAAATTGTACTGTCTGCTTCTGTCTTCGCCAAAATACCGTAGTTAGATCTTGCATTGCTAGAAAAGAATATAGATATTTTGCATATTTATTTGAAATTGATCAGTGCAGAACGTCTACTCATATTTTTAATGACCGAATGGTGACCTCTGGAGATAAGCAAACTAATGGTATTTTTTCGATGAATAGGTTCAGGATACTTTATGCTGCCCAAATCCCATTTGGGGCACATTTGTGTAGGAATTCCGATGCGTATGAGGCTTCTATAGAAGAATTTCATGAACGTATAATTTACAAACTTGTTCAGAATGGAAAAACAAACATTTCACATGTTTAACGTTTCAAAATTAATCCGCCATG
>MU191125.1:26062-37957 GCA_016904865.1 Pissodes strobi | reverse complement strand
CACTGCTGCACTTGGTGGAAGGTGTGCCGGGAATGCTCCTTAGCTGCATTCTCACCACTGACCTAACGAGCGACTGGAAGCGGTACTGGTTGGCTGAGGTTGACTTACTGGTGCCCCATATCATTTGAGTAAGCACCTCTTCTCAGCCTCTTCAACGTCGCCGTGAGTGGAAGAAGGGTTGTAAAAGGTAACTACCATTGTAGCTTTAAGTACAATTTTGAGAAGCCCACCTTGTTTTTCCTTAAAGTTGAAGATGCTGTGTCACAGCCGGTAAACGAATTTAAGAACAGGATGTTCTCAAATTCGTGCTGCTGCATCTCTTGAGTGGACAGTCCCTTTGTTTCAGTTTCCCATCGGCCGGGTGTTAACAGCAGGATGTCTTGGGTGAGAGAAGGAGAAGATATCAAAAGAACAGCGAGTTCTACATCCTCACCAGTAACAGCCATAGAACTGTAAGTGGATTAATCCACAGCAGTTTTTACGATAAGGACATCGGCATCATCGGTGGACTGCAGAGTCTGTATCCCATACTCCTGAAGCTTTGTCTGTAGTAAAGAAGCAGGATTGGACAAAAATTCTTCTCCCACAGGTATCGATGTTATCCATATTAAATTGATGTCATCCGACCTCCTCAGTATGTATCGTGTCCTCTGTTCTCGTGATTTCATACTGTTGGCTAAGTTCGAGTACCCATCAAATACCAGAGTGCGACTGATTCCAGGATAGTGGTGGTCGACGAAATTGCTATATCCATCACAAATGATGGCAACGGAGGGATCTTTTTGCCAAATTACTCTATGCAGCAGGAATCCTCCGTCCACTACTATGTTCATCTGATAGTTGAACAGCCTTATTACATTATTATTATACAATTTATGATATAAATGTCTTATTTTTATTACCTTCAAAATAAATTTTGTTATTTTTCATGCAACAAGATTTTTGTTCACTGCGTTTAATATCCCGATTTCATGTGTAGCAACACATATTATTGGACGATACACACAAGCGACAGTTGTAGCTCAAGAATAACAAAAACTGCTGGTTGGAGATATATAGGTATATGTATATATTCCTAAAGGGTATTAAATTCTCTACAACTTTCTGAAAGAGGCTTTTTTTTCCTCAGATGAATAGCTTAAACGATATGAAGGAATGTTTGATGAAAAATGTGAGGTAGTTTTATTTTTTTTTAAGTTTCACTATTCCCTAGCGTGTAGCTCGCAAACGGTTGCGAATTCGAAAAAAGTATATAAAATGAAGGTTGTAGAGAATTTCATACGCTTTCATGTTATATCAGAAGAAATTTCCGTACGATACACCGTTTTTGAGATATAAGCAAAAAACTCAAAAATTAAACCGTATTTCCATCGGTGATGTAGCTCAGATGATAGAGCGCTTGCTTAGCATGCAGGAGAGATCGAAATTGACGCCCGGCGCCTCCGAGAAACGTGTGTTTTTAATCTTAATTTGTCATCACTCCTGTCGTGTGATCTAAAGCAAGCACCGTTTTTTATTTTTTATGTTTGTATCTAGACATGTTTCCTTAGAACTATCCTGTATATCATCTTTTTATCATTAAGCATTTCTCTTCCAGGTTTCGTGAATACTTCAGAACAGCAGTTTGTGGTTGGCAGACGCTTTTTACTTCTCAAGAACCTAGTGATACCAAGCATACAACGCCAAGGAATTCTCAAAATTCGTATTCAAGATCAGGCAAGAGCTTTTTTCAACAATATTTTACCTTTTGTGACCTCTCTCCAAAACAACTTAAATCGAAAGCAGATTAACATCGGTTCTCTCTATTACCTCTAATTCCGACAGTATACCGAATAACTACAACAAAGATAAAATTTAAAAAACGTCATTTTCTAAAATATGGTAAAACATTATTTGCTCATTTAATGATATTGATAATGGGATCCGCTCGTATCAATGCGCTGACGGAGGAAATCAGGATGGAAATACGGGAATATCGTAATCAAGTATGGTTCGATTACATTAATACTATCAATAGGGAAGACGGCTCGCTGTGGAAGTTGGCCAGGAAAATCCGTGGAGGTAGTACGCCGATGCCCGCGATCAAACATCGTGGCGTAGACATGGTGGACGATCCGGGGAAAGCGGAGGCCTTCGCAGACTATTTGGAGAGCGTCTACAGCGAGTCGCCTGATACTCTCCCTGAACAAGTGCAATGCAGCCTCACTGTAAGCACTTTCCGCCAACATAAATATCCCAATTCCCCGTCAGTACTTGATAAATTGAGAGTCACGCCGGCGGAACTACGCAAAGCTCTCTGCCGTCTTCCGAGAAATAAATCTCCCGGCCCGGATAGCATTCCGAACATAATCCTTAAAAACTTACCTAAAAAGACACTCATCCATCTATTGCATATAATTAATGCGGTAATCAGGCTGCAACACTTCCCCAAACCCTGGAAAGCAGCGTGCGTTATTCACTTCCCGAAACCGGGAAAGATCCTACGCTAACATCCTCCTACCGACCGATATCCCTGTTGAATACCCTCGGGAAGGTGGCTGAAAGGCTAATCTTGCCGAGGGTCAACAGGGCTGTCGAGCGACTGAATATCATCCCCCGGGAACAGTTCGGTTTTCGCGGCAGACATGACACTGTCATGCTTGCCGCGAAAATCGCAACTGATGTCTATGAGGGATTTAATAACAGACAATCTACTGCGATGCTATTACTGGATATCGAGAAGGCGTTCGACAGGGTATGGCACGAGGGGTTGCTTTTTAAACTGTTAGCAAAATACAGCCTACCGCTGCACCTTATATCACTCATCGAATCATACCTTGCCGCTTATTATCGTCGTTACCAGAATAGGAAAGCACACGTCTGCAAGCAAGAGCCTGCGAGCAGGGGTGCCACAGGGCACGGTCCTTTCGCCGCTGCTTTTCAGTCTTTTTATAGCAGATTTTCCGTCACATCCTGAAACCCGTACCGCCCTATTCGCCGACGATACGGCGATTTATTCCCAGAATCCCATAGCGGAGGTGGCTAAAGCAAGATTAGGCGATCATATGACTGAGCTTATTCCCTACTATGAAAGGTGGAAGATCGCCCTGAATGCGAGTAAGACTGAGCTCATCATTATTATTCGTAAAAAGAAGGATATCGATGTTGCACCTTTCATGATAGGGAATGCACCAATTACACCGAAAGCCCAGATAAAGTATCTAGGATTAACCCTGGATAATAACCTAAACTTTAGCAAACATGTCTCTGCAATCATCGCAAAAAATGAAGGAATTAAAAAAGGCCTAAACATACTTGTCGCAGGCAAGTCTTACCTTAGCCCAATAAACAAACTGACTCTTTACAAATCGGTAATAAGACCAGCGCTCCTATATGGTGCCCCGGTATGGTGCTCTGTGGCCAGGACTCACCTGCAAAAACTGCAGGTATTGCAGAACAGGTACTTTAGAGCGGCGCGCGGCGTTCTCCCTGACACTGCGTGATCGTGTCAGGATTGAGGATTTGTATGCGTGGGCCAGAGTTGAATACGTTGCGGATTACGTCAACGACCTCGCATGCAAATTCTATGATCACCAGATTAAGGGATCGCCGCTGACGGCCCATATCGCCGACAGGAGATATGCACGGTACTATATATCGAGAGACTACCTTATTTTATAGCCTTAGTTTCTTAGACAGCTTTGGTAGGAGGATAGTGGTGCGAAGTAAGGTAGAGGGTGAGAATTCGAAAATGCGAAAGCGCCTGCCAAAGGTGTTTCTCCGAGCTATACATTATATCTACTATCATAATAATTGATTATTGACAAATTAATTTATTAGTAGCCAGTGCAACAATAAATTAAAAATTTTCTTTCAACTTCTTAGTGAGCTTAAAGACACGGCAAATAATACAATATGCTGTGGTGAAGGCCCAGTTATAGTAGTTAAATATTTACTTCCAAATTCATCAGTGAGCTAATGGTTCCCAAGTTTATCAGCAGGAAGAGAAAATGCGAACCATATAAACGTGGCTATGCAAATTTTAGGCTTTGTCACCAACACACATATTTCATATTACCGCTCATGTAATGGGTTAAAATTTAAAAATGTCGCTGATGAAAATAATGTGTCTTTTCAGGCACATCTGTTTTAGAACCGCAGAAAATAGATTTGTTTAAATTGATTGCCTGTTAACCCATTTTAGCTTCCTCAAGCCCTTTTGTCTCGAAAATATATTCACGTAATAAATGTCTGATACAACTAACGGAAATGAACCTTTGATATTGGAAATAATAATTCATATTCAATATGACGATATGAAAGGGAGCGCAACGTTGGTAAATACATGACTAGCCACAGAATTGATCTGAATTTGTTCATAAACTAGGTATTTGTATTCCAGGCGTTGGAGGGACTTCAATTAAATTACCGCTGAGCCCAAATTTTTACCAAAACGGAAAGACGCATTATGCTCTAATAGCAGGAACTAATGGAATTGCTCGAGAACAAGAGCGAAGAATGAGCAACAGAACAACTAGGTCCACGTCGCTGAAGAAAGACGCCCCAAGAACGACGTACTTGTAATGCCTATACTAGTTGATATTTATTTTTTGTGTCAGGTCTCTTAGAATGATCGAGGAATCCATTATGTAAATAACTTTAGTTTCGATTGCGGCCTTCGACGGTATTTATTAATTTATATGTTGCGTTCTACTTATAGAGTTTATTATAAGACTACAAAAGTTGTTTTATTTTTCGGTCAAAATATACAAATGCACATCGAAAAGTTAGGAAGCATATCCAGTTTCTATTTTTGAAATAAAACATCCACTATTATGACAACCCTTTTTTACAAATAGTTTGTTGAAATTACGTTCAACAGTTTTCGAGGCATTTAAGTGTATAATTGTCTAAAATAAGTAAAAGATCTAGATTTAATTAATGTTAGGTACTTAATATATCGGAAAATACATCGTTTTTGTCAAATAGACCAGGCAGTTAAATGAGTTAATATACGGTGTGTCGATTTGAAAACTTCTCACCCTTATAATATCTTTCTTGCAGTTAAAATATGAAAAATCGGAAATACACGTCAATTTTATTTGTAAGGGGGACACGTTAAATAAATATTCAAAATTCAAATTCAAAATTCAAAATTTTATTCAGTAATTGCAAAAGCAGCCATAAAATGGATATACACGTCAATAAAACCTAGAACTAAACTAAAAAAACTAAGACAAAAAAGAAATAAACACAGATGAAAGATAACATGACAAAAAAATGCGTATAAGCAGAAAACAAAGATCCTACTTAGTTAGACATCTCGTCGCTTAGAAATTCAGAGATTGAGTAGTAACCTTTCCCCACTAAAATCTTTTTGACTTTTTTCTTAAATAGATTTGTTGGTAAATCACTGACACTCTCTGGGAGTTTGTTATATAATAGCACCCCCTAAGTAGTCTGGAGAGTTCTCGAACCTCGAAAGTTTATGTTTATCCGATACATATTTATCTGCATTTCTAGTGTTGTAGGAATGAAATGATGAGTTTTTTGGAAAAACATGTTCCTGAGATGTTATGTATAAAAGAAACCTGTAGATAAAAATACTAGGAAATGTCATTACTCTTTTATTTAAAAAGGTAGGCTTACAGCTTTCGGTTGGTTTGATGTTGAAAATAAGTCTCAGGATTCGCTTTTGGCCCCGAAAAACTCTCAGCCACTCAGCAGAGTTGCCCCAAAGTGCAACGCTATAATTTAAGTGACAATACACTAGCGAGTAATACATGTTTAACAGACTCTCTTGATTAATTAAGTGCTGGAGCTGGAATATTGCATAATAGGCCGTGTTTATCTTTTTGCATATAGGGTCTATTTGGGGCTTCCAGGTAAGAAACTGATCGACAAACAATCCCAGAAATTTACAGAACTCCCCTGCGACAATAAAATCCAAAGGGACTTCTGAGGAATTGGCTCTGCACCTAAAGTTTATATATATCGTTTTTTGAGAGTTTAAAATTAAATTATTTTGAGAACACCAGTTTTCAAAGTCGGTTGCTACTATTTTTGCTGCATGCCTGAGGTCCTCTGGAGTGAGCCCCGAGACCACCATAGAGGTGTCATCTGCGAATATGGCAGTCCGGCCTTGACGAATATAGTAGGGCATGTCATTGATAAAAAGTAAAAAAAGAAGTGGTCCCAGAATGGACCCCTGAGGAACCCCCATATCAATGTCAGCAAACTCTGATGACTCATTATTAATCTGGACGTACATCTTTCTGCTAGATAAATAAGAGGCCATAAGATCATGCATTTTTCCTCTAAATCCGTAGGCATATAGTTTATCCAAAATAAATTTTATATTCAAAGAGTCAAAAGCTTGTGATAAGTCAAAAAAGAGGCCCCCTACGTGACGGCCAAAGTCCATTTGAGAATACACTTCTTGAATAAATTCTCGAGCAGCTCCCTCTGTTGACCTACCAGCGCGAAACCCATATTGGGCCGATGTAAGGACCGAATTGCTTTCAAAGAAATTCAGCAGTCTATTATATAACACTCTTTCGAATATTTTTGATAAAGTACTGAGCACAGTAATTGGCCTATAATTTCCAGCGCAACTTTTCTCCCCTTTTTTAAAAATAGGTGTTACTTTACCGATCTTTAAGATATCTGGAAACGTATCGAAATTATGAGCCAAATTGATTAAATGGGAAATAGGTTCAGCAATAAAAATACTGATAGCCTTCAATATCTTTATGGATATACCGTCATGGCCAACGCTGGACTTTGGCTTCAAATTATTAATAATATCGAGAACTTCACGATTGTCACAGGGTTTAAAGGAAAAACTTTTTATACTTGAACAGGCTGGTAAGGTACATGTTTGAGATAAGCCATGAGAAAATTTCTCGTTTAATTTATTTTGCGTAATGTTTGTAAAAACTTGCAGAAATGATTTGATATTTCTTTGTTGTCGGAGATTTCACCCTCGTCAGTTTGTAATTTAATTTGTGTGCAGCTCTTTGTTCTTCCTAGCTCCTGATTTATAATAGACCATACAGTTTTTGGTTTATTGCTGCTATTTAATAAGATATTTGATGTATACTTTCTTTTTACCTCATTTATATAAGACTTATACTCCTTTTTTTTTGTTTTATAATTATTTTGGATTTCGTTTATGTTATTGGATCTTTTAGCAGTATTAAAAAGTCTTTTAAGTTTTTTGTCCTTAAGTACAGCTTCGTGAGTTACCCAACTTTTTTGTTTTGATTTAACTTTTTTTAATTTTAATGGACAATTGATATTAACCCCCTAGGAGGGGTAGATGTCACCCTTAGAATATTAAATGGGAATGGGGGTCAAGTGGCACATCGTTTTAAAGGGCGTTCAATTCTCTTTTCAGTGGTATCCTACTTTGTTGCTTTTTGTCCCGAGGTTTCCGAATAATCGCTTTTCAAAGTTGCAAAAACAATTAAACTTGCCTGCATTGAGATTTTGGTTTTCAGGTTAATGTTTACACAAAAATTATTGCATTGGGTCTCCTTGTAGTACAAATGATTAGAAGAGTAGGTTACACCGTTAAAATCGTTGAATAACAGGAAGAAAATCTAGTTTAAACAATTGATTTCTTATTTATTGATTATTTTACTTCGACAAAAATAACTTTTTATTTGCGGAAGAGAATTTTCTACAATAAAACACATGGGATCTACTTACGCACATAAGTTGTTCAAAATGTTGTCCATTTTCCTGTAAACAATAATAAAGTCTGTTTTCGAACTCCTCCCTAACATTTCAAGGTGTTAAATCCGGTGATCTTGGTGGCCATTCAACTCGTCGAGAGAGAGAGAGAGAGAGCGAGAGGGAGAGAGAGAGAGAGAGAGAGAGAGAGAGGGAGCGAGAGAGAGACGAAAATAAGTCAGCTGCAGTTCGGGTTCTGACTTCGGGTCTTGTGAACTTAAATACAATGCCATTTATTTGGATTATATTCCAATAGTGTTATATTATTTTAGTAAGGCATAGGTATTGCTATTGTTGCACATTTACCTAAATTTTCCTTACGCAAATTAGTTTTTCTTATTGAAACTTGAATTTCAATTTAATTTTTAAATCAAAATTGTTATTTGATTTGAATGTTCTCCCTTGGCAAACTAGTTCAAACTAGAGTTATTTTTGAATAAAGTTATAAGAATTATGAAATAATTTGTTAAAACAATTTGACCATAATTATTTACTAACTCATGTTCATCACATCTCTAATGTTGTATGTGGCACCGCAAATATTTTAGCTGCTTTTAGAGCTTCCATTTTATTTCCCCTAACGACTATAATAATCAAAGAGCTATAGCTCTTTCTATATCACCACGTTTCCAATACTTCATTGTATCTTTTCTAGTTTATGTCTGGACATTTAGAAACAAACGATTTAAGCTTTTTTAATTCGAATGCACCAAAATGTAGTCTAAATGTGAGCCAGACCGTTGGTTGTAGCCTATGTTTACGGCGAACGTAAAAGAAACTAAAATAGCTGGAAGCCATTTTCTCCCCATCTTAATACACTAAACAAACACTGACCACAAATGCCACTAATAATCATGTCTCATTAAATCTGTTCTCTATTCATCAGATTTCCGGCAACCAACAACCAACTGTTCAAAAACCATTTTGAACACGTTTTCAAATCTAACGATTTAGTTTTGTGCAATTTTTACATTCCACGCCACTGTGCGCATTCCAAAGAAACATTAAAAACCTTTGCGATACTACTAACGCCATCTCTGGTTACAACGTTTATCCACTGCTTCAAACAGTCTAGAAAGCTAAAAGTTAAGCGTCCTCAAAAGGCCTCCGACCAATCATAGCGCTTCTCGCTTTATCCCGGCGGCATTACTAGCGCCATCTGTTGTAACCACGTTTACTCATCCGAAGCCGGCCGCGTATCCATTCTGACATTCGGCCAATCGCTGTCTCTTAACGGAGGTAATCAAGTTAGCTCCTAAACTTCCGATCTTTAAGAATCAATTTTTATAAAAACTAGTTAACGTATTTCGACCAGATTTGTGTTAAAATTCATAAGGTTAATTTAGACAATCGCTGACGTAAAGTTTTACATAATTTGTCAGTATTTACATTATTCGCCCTTTCTATTTCCGGAGGATGTATATCATCCCGCCAAAAGGGGCGGAGACAAAGGGGTGTTAACAACTTCTTCAAGTTGATCTAGTTCCCACGTTCTAGAAAATAGTAGCATATCGACTCTCAACCATGTAAGTCGCAAAAAGCGCGCCCCCGTTTCCAGCCGGCATGGTGCTGAGCCGCCATGCCGGGAAGTTTTCACGTTTTGAGACCTCTTAATCCTTCTAGTTCTTTACTCATGTGACCTAGTGATATCCAGGCATAATCATTGTCATACCAAGCCTACAAAAAGGTATTTATCGGCAACTTGACTGCCGTTATTCTCACGAGTCTCACGCCGTGCAATGGCGTCCCAATTGGTCTCATCCATGGGAGTTCCACAATCTAGCCCTGTCTCGAACCACACTCAATCGAGCCTAGTCTCGGAATCTCAAGTAAGTAAACGCACATGTTTACAATCACATTCTCACAAAGCCTACAAAAAGGTATTTATCGGCATCCTGACTGCCATTATGGAGACCCACTGATCTCTCTAATTCTCAAAGGCTGTACGATGCGCAGTACAGTTCCCAATGGTCTTGCCCATGGGTTTTTCAACATTCTCTATAACGAGTATACCACTGGGTTGCTATACTCTGGCCTTATTCTCATATAAGGATTAAACGGCACTAGTCTGCCAATATACTCAAGTTCTCACAAAGGCTATATCCCCTACGCGGATTTCAGCTTACTTATGCTACCAGCATAGCATATTTAGTAATCATTTATGCGTGTACCAAGAAGTCGCATTCACAAAGCATTCATGTCATGCCATATGCAATAATTGCATACCACATCAACCTACTACATTCCAGTCCTTCTTGTTTGCATGAAATTGAACTACATTGTACATAGAAGCGTTGTTTGAATAAAGGATCAAACAACGACAGAAGCCAGCAATAGACCTAGCAAGTGTTTTTTAAAGTGACTTTCCCCCAGTGTTGGAAGATAAACTCCTGAACATTGAACGTTTCTCGTCAATGGTGAACATAGTGTACATATTAGCTTTTAGGTGGACTCTAAGGTAATATTAAATCTGTTATTATTGCTTGTATATTATTGTATTTCATATCAAAGCTAAATCAGCTAACAGAGTTGATAAGTAGCCGTTCCGCAGGAACTCTAACAGACATTTAAATGTATACATAGCTTCAAGGTTAGGTTTATAACCATATATTAGTATAGTATTACAACTGTTTATACATTGCTTTAGTTTTTAAGAGTTTTATTCATGTCATATCTTTCAAGGTCGAACCTTGCCTCGACTGATATTGTTCATGTCGTAGCACTGATTACGTACATTAATTCAATGTTTATATTTTGTGTATTTATGAGCTTCTAGTTATTTTCAAGTAAAGTAACTTATTAAAATATTCATATAATGCTAAAGCTTTTTGTTTTATTTACAAAATGACTTTAGAACTAGCCCTATGGTAAATTTTAGTGCCTAAGAGCACATCTCTTTTTGTTTAGAAAATCGACCAAGATCGACTCTGAAACACCAACCCGTGAAAAGCCCTGAAAGTGAACTAGTACCTTCTTGGTCCAACTCCTCTAATAATGCGTGTTATAAAATAATGTTATAAGAAGGAGTTAAATTAACACGTTTTGGGTTAGTTTCGGATATTTTGAGGAACCAAATTAATGGTTAGGGTGGGTTACTTTTGATTACTTTGGAGGAGTGCCCCCAAAGTAATCAAAAGTAACCCACCCTAACCATTACTTAAACCAAAGATCCATATGGATCTTTGCTTTAACCAAATCGCGCTTCAGTTCAGCTCCTCCACGCTAACAACCAGTCAAATTTATTTACTTATTAGAATAGGCATTTCATTGCTGGCGCTATTTATTAAAGCGCACATTCATTGCCCGTTATTTAAATACGACGCTTAAACAATGACACTATTTTTCATTTGGCGCCATTTAATTACTGACGCTTATTTGATACGGTGCTATTTATTCCACGCTAAACAATGGTCCCATGTATTATTTCTGCAATTTTAATACGACGCTTTCATTAGGTACGTGCTATTTTAATAAGACGCTAATTATTCCTTCATTGTGAAAATATAAATGTTTAAAAACCATCCAGAGGTGTTTGTACATTACAATAAAAGTGTTTTAGGATGTAGATGGAGACATATACAGTGTGTGTAAGAAAGCTTAAATTCGCAAAAAATAAACCCAAAACTGCCTGTAAATATATGTCCAAAGTAGCTTAGTTTGGTAGATAGGGTGCCAAAAGTAGTTTTTGGCCCTGGTATTTATATGTGTGATATTGACACAGAAAATTCGATTCGAAAATATACCTATAATATATAAATATTAAGACTTAAAGGAAAACATATCTTCAGTATTACCGATCAGTGGCGTACAAACACATATATTTACGCGGTATGAACGGTTGTACCTTGTATAAAACTAGCCGGCCAATCGGTACCACAAGATGAAGTTGAAAATCGTACCTTTTCGTTATACACCTATAGTTAGAGAAGTGCATGAAGATGAACGGTTGTACTCCACTGGTCTATGGTACTGAAGATATGGGCTAGAAATGTGTCTTCCTATTCAATTTCTGTAACTAGGTTTCATTTGAATCGAATAATCTCTCTATATTACAGGTACATTCGAAAAATCAGCAACAGAAATCTAGGAAACTAAGCTATTTACCATATAAGTTAATCGATACCCGAGTCGATACCGTAATCCGGGGCTACTTTGGACAGTTTTTGATGTTTTTTGCTT